>JBAMYA010102611.1:0-20239 GCA_037176975.1 Arrhamphus sclerolepis | reverse complement strand
CGTCTGTTAGAGTGATTAGCCAGTTTCCAGCGGAGCAGGAGTATTAATCATTCACCATTGTAAAGTAGGAGTGATGTGGACTAATATTTCATGCAGCAAAGCATGATAATGAGGATTCCTTGTTAGTGTAGTAATTACAAGAAGTGTCTGACCACCAGTTTATCGCTTTAATCTTTGCTCAGCAGGACATCTTCACTGATGTTGAGGAGAAACATCCTGTTTTTGCCTACCCTGCAGCCTTGGTGGCTGGTGCAACATGTTATACATTCTTACTTTTTCTACTCACAAAACTACTTCCAAATTTGTACAAAGTAGAAAGGAAAAACAGCGTCATACAGCAGAATGAAACTAAGTATATATAAGTTCACCAATGAGTACTCCAGTGTTTGCATCTCTTGATTACGTGCATTACCTGGATTGAAAAAAGCAAATAGAAAAAGTATAAAGAGATTTAAAAAAGTCAGAAGGTGTTTTGGGTTTGTTTTATATCAGTTTACTTCACCAACGTGGATGACTGACAGTTCCATGGAATCTTCACAGCCGATAAAATTGAAGGACAGTTCACAGAACTGTATTACTTCAGGCATTATTTCCCAAGATGGCGGTTCATTATGCCATCATGTAAGATTCTACAAATAACAGGAATAGTTAAAAAGATTGAAAATGATTTTGATTAGGTTAGGTTAGGTTAGGAAGTAACATCACTGCCTACACAGTAAGTGAAGTTCATCTGATAGTTAAAGAGTCATGTGGGGGATGACCTCAGGATGGTTCTGCATCCTGGCAGCTGCAGGCTGCAGAAGATGTACATTACTATTGATGAGGCCAGAGACTGCAGGAATTGGGACACACACACACACACACACACACACACACACACACACACACACATGCATACAGCTTTAGTCTACATGCCATGAAATTCAAAAAGGTTGGCTGTAACATGCACATACTGCATATTTTCAGCTGAGCATCTGTACGGATCTGCCCTGAAACTTATTTCATGTTTATTTCATGTTGATTAGACACTAGCACGGACTGGTTTGTAGAATCCAATATATAAAAAGTTCATTATAATTTATCCACAAATGAATTGCATGAAATGAATTATTTTTACTTTCTAATGACAATAATAATGATAATGATAATAACAACAATAATAATAATGTGAACTACCAAACACAGTGGCTCAGTTTATCTGTTAGACTTTTATAATTGTGATTTATTTTTAAATGTTGGTCTGCAGCAACATCAGTGCACCAGGGGGCAGTCCCCTTGTACATCGTGCCTGACCCGTTGTACTTGAGGATATGATGCTATGTAAGAAAATTATGCTCATGAATTTATTTGTCTTCATTCAGAAAGATGAAAGGAGAGTGTGAGTGATGTATGAGAGGTGGAATGTTTGTCACTTCAAAAATGATCTTTTCTTTAAAACTAATCCAATTACATCTTGAGTTTGCAGCCATGCAGCCTGGCTGCACAGTCAGGAGCTCTAGCTTCCTGGCTTCCTTTTCCCTTTTGTTTGGGGCACATTGCTTCTGGTCCTGTGCATCTGAAGAGGAACAAAGGATTAGGAAGGACTTATACCCCTTTCTCTCCTTTAATTACAGGGACCACCCCTCTTCATCACGCCTCATCTCCTTGTCTAACACCCCCCAAAGCTAAGCACTGACCCCAATGGAATGCATGGCACCAAAAGAAGCAGATTTTCCCCCCTCAAGCATCGGCACCACTGATACAGTGATTTGGGTTTATAGGCCCATGTTCTTTTGTCTTCATAAGTCTCTTAAAGAGGCCTTGATGCCGCATTCTGATGGTCCTCATTCTCTAGATCTAGCTTCTTGTGCTCGGACATTGTTACTCAACTCTTGTATGCTGTTTAACACGGCAAAACCCACAGTTGTTTATTTAAAAAGGACTTTTATAAAAATAAGAAGTTAGAATATTGGTTATAATTTCATATAAAGGAATATTTGCTTCATCCAACTATAGATATCATCCATGTCTGCTGTTAGCAAAAGCCAGACAAAAGTCCCAGTTGGACAACTGTGTATTGTTTAAGATACTATGGGCCAGATTTATCAACATCCCAGTTTGTGTGTAGTAATTTGCACTCGCAATCCAGAATTTTGTGCGAGAGGTGGAAGCATGGTTTGCGCGTCATTTACTTAGAGTGATTGCACAAATGGTGGCAGGTGCAAACGTGTTGGAGACGCCTTATTTAAATGAGGGTTTTGCGTGTTTTCTTTCTGGCCTGTAAAGCAGCTCTCCACCAGTACAACCAAACAACAACACCTGCTTTTCAGGATTTTTATGGCGCGCTCCACAATAGTCCTTGTCAGGGCCTCATTGTATCGTATTTCTCCAGCATATGTGGTTCTCATATGTTTCTTTTTTTTCTCTGAATATCACACATGCTGTTGTTTCTAGTGCAATAGATTAGTTCTCAAACTGACCCACCTACAAGCCAGCCATCTCCAATCTCACAATTTGGAAAACAGAGAACTGTTTTTCAGAATAAAAGAATCCTGCACTGACCTGGGATATTTTGCCACAATGTTGGTAATGATGTTTTTGGCATCACAAACGCATTGCACATTCAAGCTCCTATCACTCTGAGAAAAGCAGCAACTGTGAAAAAAAAGAAAGAAAAAAGAAAGGAAAGCCTTGCCTTGCCCTAAATTGCATATTCATTGCGGCAGACATACTAACTGGAGTAGATGCACTATTTTGCACACAAACCGTTGTGCCCACTGTTAGTAAATCAGTTTCTATGTTTTTTGTTTTTTTTTGCATGTGCAGTGAGTTTGCACTTATTTCAATACACACAAACCTTTCGTAAATCTGGCCCTATGTGACACACCAGCCAGCTCACATACCTACAGTGAACATCACAGCAGAGGCATCAAAGGTGCTCAAGAAAGTTGATGGAAGAGAAATGACAGAGGCTAAACACGAAACTAAACACAAGTAAATTTCAGTGTTTCAAAAGCAGCTTAACCTGTGCTATCTCTAAATAGAAAAAAAAATCAAACTGGGAAACAAAAAAAGTAATTTCATTTGTTTGTGTGATGTACTTCCATGCTGGGAAAACATGGAGCAACTCAGTCATGCCATAAAAATGTCCAGCACATATGTTCTCTTTAAAACCCACCACACATGTTCACATCTTCCAACACATATGAGACATACTGGGCTCAGCATATTCCTTAGTTCCTTAGGAATCAGTGGATTTTCAGGCATATTGCATGACTGCACAAAAGCAGTGTTATAGTATTACTGCACATTTTTTATATCACACTGTCTTTTTTTTTTCTCCCCAGAGGTCTGTCCTCCAGGCTCCATGCTTTGTGAAAATGGCAGGTGTTTTACACCAGAACAAAGGTGTGACTTCACAGACAACTGTGGAGATGGCACAGATGAAAAGGATTGTGGGACTTCCTGCTCCTTTGAGAGTGGTCGCTGTGGCTGGAAGAACTCCTTGTCAGATAATTTTGACTGGGCGCTGGGTAGCGGGTCTGTCCAAAGTATACGGCCTCCATATGATCACACACTCATGGATGAGAATGGTATAGTATTTATCCTGCAATGCAAAACTAATCTGAATGAAAAGCTAATGTAAAAATATAATTCTTAAAATGAAGGCCCTTACTGTATAAATTTCAATGAGCACCTTCATTTCTTCCCGACTCTAGACTGATATACTGAATTAAAATTTCTCGCTTTACACCAAGCTACGGCTATACCACTCTACAATGTTTAATTCAGGCGACAGACCAAATCAATGAGCTCTTTCACCAAATGAGAATGTAAAGCAGCAGAGCATTCTGGTGATTGATACAGGGAGAAAATTCCATTATAAAGGTTCAGGGTAAAAAGCTATGGACTGTACATGAATAAATAAACAAAAATGCAAATTTGCTTCTAAAGAGCTCTTGTAGGAGTGCCACATCACTCAGTGAGGATTTGTGATGTGTCTGGATTAAACTGCTGAAAGCAGATAAAATCTGAGGTGGGAATACAGATTGCTGTTAGCAAAAGGAGGTACTGCATAAAGAAAATAAATCTTTGGGTTGTTTTTTTTGTTTTGTTTAGTTTAAAAAAAAAAAAAGACTAAATAAACAGCACATTTGGGTTTTTATAAAAATCTTAAGCATAATAAATAAATTGTTTGTCAAGGCTAAATGTTATTATGACAATAAAGTAAAAGATGGCATTGTGATGTTATTGTTATTGGTTATTTAGAGTATAATTATGTATTTGCAAACAGAGAGAACATTCCTCATTTGACTTTGTATTTTTTTGCCATTTTTCATTAATTTACCAAATCTGAGTCCTCTCCTGTATTAAAAAGATTTGGAGATGTGTTCAGGTTCACTCACTGACCTCTGCCCTTAACCCCCCAATACACTCCTCCTGACCCTGCTGTAATTTGTCAGAGGCTACAAGAAATTCCTTTCTTTTGACCTCCCCTCCTCCTGCATCATTTCTCTTCTTTTCTCTCCCTCCAGGTCATTTTCTCTATCTAGAAGTAACACCAGTGGGACTGAAAGGTGACAGAGCTCATATTTGGAGCTCAGCGTGGAAAGAGTCTAGCGCCATCTGCAAGCTCTCCTTCTGGTACTACGTTTCCCATAAGTCATCGGGAACCATTCGGCTATTGATCAAGGTAAGCGTCAGATGTGCGCATATAAATCCTGCAGGGCCGTTGTTCTCTCAACTTCATCTAACATTGTCAGGTAGAGCTGAAGGTCAACATGTGGGTGGGTGCGTTGATTAATTCCTGCATCGTGAAGCACCTTTTCGTATATGAAACACGTTCATGATTAGTTATGTGTCCTTGAGTGTGCCTGCTACCAGATTTTTCTTTCTCATTATTCAAAAATCAAGAACTACTACAATGGCTTTCTGATTTAACATATCATTACTGTAAAAAAAAAAAAAGACTCTGAGGAATTGTGTACAGTTTAAATGCAACAAAGCAACATATCAGTTCCTGAGTACCATTATGAACTTTATTTTCACTTAAAGCCCTCAATATCAGCAATATTGTAATTTTTTATAACTCACTGCAAAGTAACTTGAGCTTGAAATATAACTTTATTGTATTTTTCAGACATGATACTGTTCATGCACCCATTGAAGCACCTATGAGTGTAGAAGTCATTATTATTTGTTGCTCTTTTCCATCCAGTTACTAAACAAACTTTCTTTGTTATTGATTCTGTTTTGCAGCTTTATGCATAATGAGATCTTAGAAATTCAAATGATGGGATTTTCTTGTTGTTTTAAGCCAGGTCCTGTGACTCTGAGAGGCAGAAGATGATGAATGTTTGTGGGTTGTTTTACATGTTTTCCAGTCTTCTTTGTGCTATAAAGTTCTATGGATAAAAAAAAGAAGTTATGTTTGGCCTTTTAAAGAAAGCCATCTCTCAAAGATGAAATGTGTTTAAACTAAGACAGAGACACAGAGTGTGGTGACTTCAGAGACGATCTGTGATTTTAGAAGTGAAGTGTGTGTGTTGTGTTTGTGTGGTAGTGAGGGAGAGGATTACAGGGGGGAAAAAATCAATATCTGAGTTTAATTTTATGTTGTTATAGCTTCCCACTACAAATGACTTATGTGAGGTGCATGTATGACCTCACAAGTTCAAAGACATTAGCACTTACCGATTATTGCTTTGTGCAATCATTTACAATATTTCAGCCTCTTTATGTCGCCTTGAGTTCAGGCAGCTGCATGAAAGCAGTGCATGCGTTTGTAAAGGCATGACTGGAGCACCACTTTCATGCCTTGCAAGAACCCATCCATCAATTCAGCTATTTTATACACCATCTTCATCCTGCTCAGGGTCACAGGGGTGTTAGGGCCTATTCCGTTTGTCCCCTGCATGCATCGCTGTGGTAATTACAATGTGACATAGTGTTGAGAGGAGGGATTATATTGACCTGGGTAGTAGTTTTGCTGTGAGGTTCAAAAAGGCTCAACAAACATCTTTATTTATATCACCAGGTCTGTCAAGTGCTCATAGTTATTATTCATCGCACGCAGGTGTCAGTTGTTGGGGTGGATGGGATAAGCAACTGGATGAAGGTGGAGTCTGAGAGTTCGCTAAGTATCATAAAGCTGTCAAATTACAAAGTCATAGATTATAACATGGAAGAAGTCTGTAAAAACACATTCTCACATTTTACAAAATGTGAATAAAAAACAGAATGTGATGAGTCAATGTGAATCCTTTATGTTATTTTAAATAATACATAAGGAGTAGCTAAAGGAAGGAGGAACTTAGTGTATGTGAGGACTTCTAGATATTGTTTGCTGTTTTCTGACTTTACAACTTTAATTCCTTTTTTGACTTTTATTCTCACAATAAGCAGATTGCCTGTCGTAAACATGAGAATAAATCTTAAATACAACATGTTTATCTCAATCAAAACTTTAGATTGTCCTCTTAAAGTGCCTGTGGGTTCTTCAGATGTATCTGATATATGCTGACAGACATTAAATTCCTGGTCCCACTGGAAACAGAATATTTGTGTGTTTTTATTTTATTTTATTTATTTATGTTGCTCTAATCTTATGTTTCTAGTTTGTTTTCCTCGACACAAAATCTTTGTCTTCGTCAGTTAGGGTTAGCCACATTTAAGGATGATAAAAACTGTGATGAAAAGAAAGAAACTGTCAGAACCTATGTTAATCTTTCTAAAGAAACAATATGCAACTTGTGTTGACAGTCCTATTATAGAGGTTCTATAGTGAGGGTGTGTTTGCACAAACTGGTAAAGCACTTTGTAGAACCTGGTTAAGGTTAAAGAGGTGCTACATCAGTGTAAAACCATTTAACAGCTTAGTTTTACAGACATTGTGCATTTTGTTGCAAGATTTTCTTAAACTGGGGCTTGTTGCATGTTGATTCAGCCATTTGTGATGATGACTTAGATAATAAGAGTTGCTCCGCCTCCTCTTTGCTCTGTTAGACAGTTATGCCTGATATTAAGGTTAACCAAACGTCTTCTGGTCAGCCAAATTAATTGAGGCAAGACTGCTGACTGCTCCAATTATTTTAGCACCAGATTTGAAGAACATTTTCATCATACAAACAAAGCGTTAATAGCTCCTCTGGGTTGTGACATTTTTAACGCAGCAGAGAGGGAAATGAAGCACTCTGAAGTGAAGGTGATTCAACAAAAAAACAGCTTCCAGCAGTTCCATAAAATGAAAAAGCCATGAATACAAATTGGATTTCAGCATGGTGGAACATGCAGTACGTGCTTATGACATTTGGGGATTTCAAAGAAGCATTTTGCTCCAATTACAATTTTGTTTCTTTGTTCTTTTTTGTGCTGTCTACTTTCACCATCAGCGGAAAAAAGTGAAATTATGTAATGTGTATGTCGTCTTCGCTTTGAGCAAACTGAAATTGTAGTTTCACTGCTCTGACTGCAAGCTCATGAAATAAATCTTCATATCAATCAAATAAAAGCCTCAACTGATAAAGCAAACACACATCAAGTGTTTGCTACGTAGACCAGTAATGTACTTTTCTGTTGCTCTGAGGCTGCCTTTAGAGATTGAGCCTTTATTCCACAACATAAATTTGGATAAGTCCTGCTGTAACGCTGCCTATTAATCTGCGCTTCACTCTCACAGTAACAAGATTATTTCAAGCCAGGGCTCTGCAAGGAGAGGAGACAGTCTGTATATGCTTCACTCAAGGGAGCATTTCAGCAGAATGACATTATTTTGTCCTCTGGTTCCCAGTATATTGGACCAGGACTGGTCACATCCTGCACTTCAAATGTGACATCTCATTAAAAAAAAAAAGAAGAAAGAATAAGAAAAAATAATAAACAAATCTCACACTTTGCATGATGACTGTTCATCTATGGAGTCCAGGCAGTTTCATCTTGCTGTGATGTGACATTATAAACATACAATTATTCACTCGTATTTGCGAAGATCAGAGCAAGAGGAGCCTTACAAATTTATCACAGTTACACAAGTCTAACAATTACACTCATGCACTTCAGAAAGATGGGTTATAAAATCAATACATTGCACTATGAAACAGTCTGCGGTTTAACCAGGTGGGGATTTTTCATATTGACCTGAAGCTTTAATAGATTTTCACCTCAGTCGCTTCAGGCAACAAGCAGGAAAGAAAGTGTGTTTGTCTGCGTGTGCATGCTTTTCTGAGCTCTTTTTCTCAAATATCTTGGCAAGTTGGATGCGGGACCTAATAAAGCTCTTTTTGTCCACATTGCCAGGGCTTGCCAACAGTTAGCTATCAGGTTGATTCTTGAGGGTTGTGTTAGACTCATCAGACTGAGTCATTGTGGGTCACAGTTCCAGAACCTTGCAGCGCTGTGCCCTGCCTTTCATGTCGGTGAGGAGGTGGAATCACAGAATAATGAAAACCACCTTTGTGTGGCTCTCTGAAGAGAATTTTCAACTGGCATTTCTTATTTAGCTCCTCCTGGTCCCCACCCCAGTCTCCTAGGACGGTGGAATCATCCACTGTAGTTAAAACTGAGAGATGCTGGTTTGACCTGCAGCCACAAGCAACAACAATGGGCCCTTTAGTCAAAAAAAAACAAAAACAACTTGATCTAAAGTCTGACTTAATAAATTAGCTTAATGGCAAGCATATTCAGGATTTCGTCATGAATAAAATGTGATACAGCTGGACTCGAGTTGTGGAAGATGTCCAACATGCTACTAGGAGCAGCATAGCCACAATAAGAGGGACTACAAATTAAGTCCACATTTGATTCTTGTTCTCTTCTCAATACATTGCATTTATTTATGTTAAGTTTGGACCTCCTTTTATTGATTTGCATTGTCTTTGTTGGCTTTTTGCCTCCCTTTGCAGCTAATAGTTACATTCTACATTTATTCATTTCTGACATGTGTTTTTTTTTCTTTTTTTCTGCATTGAAAATTCATTCATTTGTTCATGTTGCATCTCTTTTAGTGTTCTCTGATGCTCTCCTGTTCTCAGTTTGCATCAATGCATGTATGTGCTAGCTTTGTTCAGAAATCTATCTATGAGAAAATAAAAGGATAGAGTTAGTTTAACAAATACAGTTCATTTCAACTGCTTCTTTATGCCAGACGGTATCTAATACTTCCACCTTTTGAATGTATGAGACTAGATAATCTAAAGAGGAAGCTATTAAGCTATCAGACGTTTGGGTAGAGTGGAGACCTGAAATTAAGGCTGATTGGTCTTTAATCTATTCTCAATTCTGAGTCATCTTTTTAAAGTGAAAAAGACAAACATTCCCTTGTTCCTTCTAGACTGATCAAATAAAACAAGAAATGAGGGGAAAAAAAGCTTATTTACTATATACTCCAAAAAAGAGTATTTATTTTGCACTCTGAGGTAGATTTTAATTTTGCAGTCACAATATTATGTATTCTGAATATGTACAAAAGGGTTTACTGTGGCCTTTAAAAATGCAGGTGAAGTTGTGCATTCACAAATCTCTAATCTTTTAAAGTCACATTTGCTGTTTTGAAGATACATTGGTCACGATTTAGTGCCTGGGAAGTAACATGGGA
Organism: Arrhamphus sclerolepis; assembly: GCA_037176975.1. Lineage (NCBI taxonomy): Eukaryota > Metazoa > Chordata > Actinopteri > Beloniformes > Hemiramphidae > Arrhamphus > Arrhamphus sclerolepis. Next base: position 10,668 of record JBAMYA010102611.1, on the reverse strand, counting down.
AACAAAAAGTGGCCTTATAGAGAAATACACTTTGGGTCGTCTTTAAATGTGTTCCATATGTGTCATGAGAGAAATCCATTACCATAACTCGTGGAGAACAGGGTTTCAGCCTGAAAAGCAGGTCTCAAGGCAGGAAACTTATTACTGCCATGTTATGCTAATTACTTTAATGACTTCTCTAAGATAGAACTCAGAGTTTCCCAGCAGCAGTTTTGCAAAAGTCAGTTTCAGCTCGTGGTCCCTTATAATTATTCAATGTTGAAATGTGACTCAGAGTTTGAAGAAGATATTTCTGACAGTAATCACTCCCATGGCTTTGAATCCACTTGTTGTAACCAGTGCAGTATGTGAAATGCTACCACACGATCATCCTCTGGCATCTCTGCCCCACAGATGGAGGATGACTTAAAGGAGGTGTGGAATAAAACAGGGCATCAGGGGAACGAGTGGAAGCATGCGGAGGTCCCTTTGAGGAAGCTCAGGAACTTTGTGGTGATTTTTGAGGGGATCCGCTCGAAGGATGTGAGTGGAGGAGCAGCAATCGACGATCTGGAATTCATTGACTGTTCTCCAAGTAAGTGCAGAAACTAAGCACTGTTTTGACAAATTTCCTCCAGACTGAACCTCATTTATTATTAAATTCACCGCATTTTTTTTTTAGACCTTTAAACCTTGAAACGGCCAAAATATCTATATTTTAAAAAAGAAAAAAACAAAACAAAACTAAGTTCCTATAAAATTTAGTACTGTTGAGCCAACACATAAGGTAAAAGAATGTTTGACCAGGTGAGATATTTCCCACCATGCTCTGGGAAGGTTGCTCCAGAAACAACAACTTGTCTGAACTTCTCATCACGAGGAGAACAGGCACCATACTGAAGAAGTTCAACAAAAAAAAAAAACTGAAACCATCATAAATAAATCCCACACTTAGACTTTTACAAGTCAGGTAAACAAACACAAGGAAATAAAAGTGAAAGCAAAAAACGATCTTTACAAACTTTGACCTGTTCTTATTAAAAATGAAAGATCTGCCTTCCTCTTATCCTTTCAGCTGTTACCTTCAGGGGTTGCCACAGCCAATCATTTGTCTCCATCTAACTCTATCCCCTGCATCCTCTTCTCTCTCACCAACTTACTTCATGTCCTCTTTCACTCATCCATAAATCTCCTTGTTTGGTCTTCCTCTAGGCCTCCTGCCTGGCAGCTCCAACCTCGACATCCTTCTACAGATATATTCACTATCCCTCCTTTGTACATGTAGCATACAAATTTAATTAAAAAAATAAAAAAAAGGTCTTGAAATGTCATTTTACAAAGCTGAGGACTGAAATGCAGAATTTTAAAAAGGCAGAAGTCCCACCACCTGGCCAAGTCATCAGAGTCTCTTGTACTCAACAAACCTCTTCACATGAATTATAGACACTTTGTGCACAAGGAGAATACAAATGTTCCTTGTTGCTTTATTTCATTTAAGAGTAGCTTTAACTCATCTTAACTTGTAACAGTTTGTAGAAGAAGCTTCAACTCATTTAACTCTCATGGAAGTACATATGTAATGTTGTTTGGAAGCTTTAAACTTGTCCTTAAGTCTATAAGTCTCTCTTTTTAGTGTTGTTGAAACAAATAGATCATTTTTTATTGCAAATGCAAGATTAAGATTTTGTAACCATGAAAATCTAAATCACTTCCAGTAATTAAAGACCCTGACTATGTAAATACAGTGCAGACGCAGCCTGGGAAATATAAACTTAGAAATACGTTTAGCCTGTTTTACATAATGTGGATGTAATGACATATAACATCTCTGCTTCCTCCCCTCAGCTTTTATCAAAATTATCTTAATAAGTGAAGAAGATTATACTGTGAAATGATTTCATGATCTCTCCTGCTGATAGTTTGGTGTATGAAATTGACTTTGCCACTGGAAAACTCAGAGTGAAGCCAAGAAATAGCTGGTCCTGGAGGCAGAGAGTTTTTGTGCATTCACTCACTGACGGATGCTGTTTGATGTTTTTGTCCGGGACAGATGCTCTGCATCAAACAGGACCTGGCACAAGGCTGGACAGCATGTGGGATGTTTCCCTGCTCTTCCAAGGCCATCTCTTTCTCGAATACAGAAATATAAACATGCTTACACAGGGACACATAAATGTGGAGTGGAAACATACATCAAAACTGACTTGACGGTCGTGTATGAGACTGAAAAGCAGAAAAACCATTTGTTTAAAACCAATGACACACCTACACACACACACACACAGCCTCCATCAATTTTAAATGCACGCTGAAATGGATTTTCAGTTTATTCTGTGATGGTTTTAACCCCCCTGACCTCCTCATCTCAGTCATCATTTAATGTCTCTGCTTTTGAAGTTTAAGAGTGCAAACACGTCCATGCAGATGAGCGCAATGTAGTTTTGTGAGTGCAATCTGTGATCCACCTGATCCTTATTCCTTCCTTTCTGTCCTTATATAAACAAGGCAGAGCTGGAGGAAGCAGGCTTTGATTTCCCTGACAGTCCTTTGTCTGTTATGTTTACTGTCTACAGCTTGTGTTGCTTTTTGCAGAGGACAGCATGGCTGTGTTTTAAACAGGCATAGTTGTTCTACTTTGAAGTTGGAAGCATGTTCATTTACCACTCATATGTGTTGCTCTAGCTGCTGTTGAGCCAGGCAGCTGTCCCAAAGTCACAGACTTCGTGTGTCACAGCGGCCATTGCATCGAGTCCCACCTGCTGTGTGACAAGAAGGCTGACTGTGCTGACGAGTCGGATGAGATGGACTGTGGTGAGTCGAAATGGAAAAAAAAATCGAGGAAGTGCCTGCCGGAGCAGAAGAACATTTGCCGCTCTTAACTTGTGTCTTTCTCTTAGACCACATAATTGACTCACCGGGTGCTTGTGATTTCAACATGGGGGAAGACAAGTGGGAGGAGATCTGCAAGCTTTTTCAAGACCGCGATGACGACTTTGATTGGACCATCGGTCACAAGTCTGATATCTTAGTGGATGAACGTCACAGTGACCACAGTCCAGGTCTGCAGCAAAATATATAGTTATTTACAAAGAAATTACATTAAACCCAATGAATACTGTATTTGGCATATCAGTGGTGTGAGTGTGGTGGTGAGTTTAACCAGACCTTTTTTCTACCAAACCTGCTTACTTTCTAGTTATTCTGGGCTTCATTAGTCTCTCTGAAGTCAATACTGACCAGGGAACAAAGTCTCTCCTTGTTCTGTAACTGACTGTGGTCACTACTTATCAGGACAAGTGCTGACTGACAGGAAGCTAATCCAAAAATAATTTCATAATGCTGTTTTTGTTTTGTTTTCCTTAAAGATAATCAGTCTCATTGTGTACTAAATCTCATCTTTGTGAATCATGCTTCCTGTGCCTGCCTGGCGGATGGTTTGGTCCGCCTCAAACAAAGCACAGTTCATGCTTTGTGTCCATCCAGAAATTCATATGGATCAAGATAACTCACCTGGTTGCGTAAGTGCCCCAGGCAAAGAGGCTGCAGCCCTCAAGCCAGACCAAGGTCAAGTCCCAACCTGTGGCACTTTATGTCTCCCTCCTTTCGCTTTTCCTGTCAGCGACTATGAGAGAAAGGCCAGTAGAGCCTCAAAATAAATAAATAAATAAATAAAATAACCTGTTCATAACAGAGTGAACATATTTCCATCTGGAAATCTGCTTGAGCAGTCTTGTTTCTGATCAAAAACTTTTCTTTCTTTTTTTTTTTTTGTTATTAATAATACTGTCAGAAAAATAATCTCTCAAAATTACAAAAAAGAAGAACTCCTGCATCCCCCTGACATCTTCAATGTTTCCGTCTCTCAGAGAGCTCGGTGCAGTCTTTGTAGTTCCATCTTGACAGCTTCAGAAGAGCGTGTGATAGCAGGGTTAATAAAAACATCCAGATGAATGTCAGTCTGAGTCAAACTGAGCTTAACAGCTCTGGATGTTTTTTTATGTTGTGTGCAGGAATGCTGTAATATCAAACATTTTTTTATTTTTTAACTGATAAAAAAGGCTACATTTACTTTAATCTCTGCAAGGCTATTTAAGCCTTTTTTTCATGCTGTGGCTTTCTCTATATTTGCGTTCAGAAATGATTGTATTATAAGCTGCCTGCCAGTGCTTCCCTTTGTTTATGTTGTTAGCTTTTTTTTTCTCCAAAGAGCTTGAAACATGCAAGATTATGGTCCTTCATGAACAAAGATCAGCACCATAGAGAGTCTAACCACATTATTGTGGACTAGTTGGAATATAATGGAAGATTTTAATAGGGTACTTTACCTCACAAAGAGAACTGAGGCAATTTTAAAGTAAAGCAAATTAAAATATTTGCATAAAAACCTGCCTAATGGGTTTGCAATAGTTGCTCGTAATTATTATTGTTTTTTCTAAAAAAAAAACAAAAAAAACAGACTAAATTGTGGTTCTTTTCAGTATTTTTCAAGGTACATAATGCATCAAAGCTCCATTATGTAATGAATGTTCATTTAAACCAATCAAAAGCTGATCCTGCACCTCAATCTATATGATAATATAAAGCTGAAGTTTACATAAATTATTCAGCCTTGAACTGAAGGATCATGTTTTTAGCTATCTCACCATATGCAGAACCATTATATTAAACTGGAGGATCACTGCTATTGTTTTTTTCCCCTTTGCTTTTATAACAGTTTTAACACCAGATATTTGACCAATTGAAATAAATGTTTATTTTTCTTTCTTTTTTTTTGTCCAAAGTTGGATTGTGCTGTGAAATGCAGCTTGTTAACATCATGTGTACTGAGACTGTGCAGTCATCATGCAGCATCATCCTCGTGGCTCCTGCATTAACCATCCATTTGAGGACAAAGCAGTGCTTCTTCATGGATGATAGCGCTGCTGTTCCCCTCTGGGATGTAGCAGTATCTGCTCCTTGTAGTGGTTGTCAGTGTATCCACCTCTTATTGGCCAGTTGAGTTTATTGATCAGAGAGATGAATGTGGTCATTCAGTGTAGTATGGACTTATGATCTGACTGCAGAGGAGATCAATAAACCTGACCATCTGTGACTCAGTGACACACTCACAAACGTAGAGCAGGCCATAACAAGGCTCCATGGAGATGCCGCAGTTACATTCATCAGATTCAACACAAAATGATGAAGAAAAATGTTTATTTTTCTTTGAAAACGCTGTTCGTCTGACTGAATTCACAAACTTTATTTTCAATTGTAATGTTTTGAACCACAAAGGCAGAATCTAGTCTTGTGGGATGGAGCAGGGATGTTTTGCATTTTGTCCCGATGGCTATAAATCTTCTTAACTCATGTGGAAAACTCCCACTTTGTTGAGACTTGGAGATGATACAGCATGTGCACAAAGTCAGAACAAACTGTCTGCAGCTTTGTGCTGAAGGTTAACTCATGTTCAAATTTGTATATTGGAACCATCAGAAGAGAGTTATTGGATTACATATGCATAAAAGCTGAAACTGGATGGCAGGGCTTCATCATTCACACCACTTCAACTATGTCTCATGTCTTTGCTGCATTTGTCTGCATAGGTGGTGATGGGAAGTTCTTGTACATACACTCAGCCACTCAGAGGGAGGGTGATGTGGCAAAGGTGACAACCTGGATCCCATTTCCTGCCAGCATCGGTGTCTGTCACCTGCGCTTCTGGTTCTTCATGTATGGCTCTGACAGGATGGGAACACTGAAGGTGACCTCATCTCAGCTACATTTCCATAAATGATTCAAAGGCTTTTTTGTTTCTCTTTTATCCAGCCTCCAGTTTTTTTCTGTGCTGTCATTGGCAAACAGAGGATCCATCACGGTGCACCTGAAGGCTTAATTTGGATTTGTCATAAATTTATGTCCTGTTATACTCAGACTGTCACCGCGTTGCACTCTGCTTACTGTCACTCATCTCATACCCACAGGAGGGTATGAAAGTGTCCCTGCCTGCAAATAATCCATCAAAGCATGCCACCTTACAAACTTCATTATCATATTCATCTTTTCATGTCTTTTTTTGGCTTCTTTATTAGCTGTGTTAATTTCAAAACAACAACAATGAAACAAACAAAAACAACACGTAGCTACAGACCAGAAATGTAGCACCATCCCAAATGTGCCTTCCAGGTCTGATTTTCAGCATGTCCAGATTGTAACTGTACAGATCCTTTTTCCATACCCCAAGAACTAGTTTTGGAATCTGAGAGTCAGCACTCCAAGACCTCCGTCTTTGGCTCCCACACAGCGTATCCTGCAAGTGGTGAGCTCACATGAGGCCGAACCCACGTAGCTTGTTTGGGCTGTGCCTGGCCAGGCCCCATGGGTAAACATCCAGCCACCAGGTGCTTGTCTATTAGCCCCTCCACCAGCGAGGAAACTGTGACCTCCAATTTGCCTTGGGAGACCCTACCGGGGGCCACTGCCTCTGACAACACAGCTCTGACAATAATTTGGGCACACAAATCCCTCCACCATTGAAAGGTGGCGATTCAATGGTTCTGCACATCAAGAAGAGTCAACTGAAGGTGGTTTAAAATAGATTGTCCAATCAGTCTTAGTTTGAACAGTACAGCCGCCCCAATTTTACTTCATCTTGATATCCTCTCATGGATCATTAAATGATCTTTTGGAATTCATATAGTTTTTTGTGTTACTTGCAATCTGACAAAAAAAAGTCTACATCTATTTGGATGACACTGCATTTAGTGCAACAGCTTCACTTAGGAATTTGTGACCGGCAGCAAGGCCATTTAAACACCCTCCAGTTTGGTTTGTTTTCATCTGTTCTATGCATGTATTATCATGGATGAGGGAACGCTGGCAAGGACACAGTGATTGGATCTAATCACTTGTAATATGGAAACTGTGAGACAGGAGGATCTGATACGCTAAAAATCTCATTTGGGCATTTAGCAAAGATAACAAAGATTCTCAAGTAGAATATAGAAAAGTTGGAAAATTACTTGAATTTTAATAATTTTATATGACAAGTGTGCAATAAGAAAAAAAAGAAAAAAGTTGGGAGGAGGCATGTTTAAAATAATCTTCCATTAACAATAGTTTTTAATCATTTGCAAATTACTGCATTTTCTTTCATCCATTAAAATCTTCTGTTGCCGTGTCCATTCTTTGTGAATCCAAGATCTCGGCTACTCAGCAGTCCTTGGTTGTTTTATAAACTTAACTTCTTCACATGGAAGGTTTAGAAAATTGACCGTTAAAAAAAGAGAAATAACTCAGAAACAGAGTGAGAGCTCAAATCTACATGCAGTTTAATTGATAAATGGATAAACATAAAACAAGTGCCTCCCATTTATCAGGCAAAATAATAGTGTGAATGTCAAGAAAGCTCAGGTGCACAAAATACACCTGTCAGGGAATGAAGGGTGACTGTGGTATGCTGAATGGACAAAATGAATTAATGAGGAGGAAGCAGGTGAGGAGGTGAAGGCTGGAGAGGACGTTAGAAGGATTAGAAGGAGGGGAAACTTTTAAACACAAAATAATGACACATAGGTTTTTTATTAATCCAAGACTTGATGAGCTATGTTTTTTTGTTTGTTTGTTTGTTTTTGTTGTTTTGCCACATGTTGCCTAAATCCAGGTATATACTGTTGGACCCAGCGGTACACCCCTGCTAATGTGGGCAGCCACTGGCGACCATGGCAACCAGTGGATATATGCTAACGTCATCCTGTCCAACCCAGCACCTTTCAAAGTGACTTTCCAGGCAGAGGTGGGTGGAGACATGTGGACAGACATTGGACTGGATGACATCTCATACACCCCGGAGTGTATGGTCGGAGGTAAAGACATTGAAGATTTATGGCCTCTTTGTACTTCTGTTTAGCTTTCCCACTATTTCAAATCCTTCCACCACTTTCCTCATTTTACATTTCATTTCCTTCAGCATTCACCCCCACCCCCCTATGCTTCACTCATTTTTTTTCTCCACATTTTCTGTGCTCCAACATCCCTTCTCCTCAGTTTCCACATAAACAGCAAGGACCCTCAGGGAGAGAGTAGTGAGTTAATGAAGCCTGTTGCCCTGTAGATCCATATAAATTCACTGTGGAGACTGGGTCAGTGCTGAGAGGCAGCACAGAGGGCAATGGGGAGGAAAAGCAATTACACTTATATTGTGTTGTTTCCTTTCCCCCAACCTTTCATTCTCCTTTCACCTCCGAAGAGCTTCTTCAACCGATTTTCTAAAGAGACAAACTTTGTGGTTTCAAAAATACCACACTCCTTAGTGAAGGATGCTTATTGTGTGTGACCAAAAAAAAAAAAAGAATCAATAAAAGAGGAATAAAGTGTGGTAAGCTTGTGTAATTATCTGCATGTTTCTCCACCTCAGGGCCAATAACTCCTCAACCTCTGACCTGCAGTGCGGATCAGCGCCAGTGTGTGTACTCCTTTCAGTGTATCCCACAGAGCTGGTGGTGTGACCAAGAGCCGGATTGTGAAGACCAGTCAGATGAAGAGCATTGCCCGACAGTGATACCTGGAACTCTTCCTCCTCAGGATCGTTGTTCTGCTGGGTATTTCCAGTGTTCGGACCAGCGCTGCCTCCCCTCCATTATGCGCTGTGACAGAGTCCTGGACTGCCTGGATGGAGAGGATGAACACAGTTGCCGTAAGTCAGCACCTGTCATGGATTTTTTTCATTGAAAAGTTCACTGGGGAATGAATTAATGATCTAATTTATCTGTAAGAATCCTGTTTGCTAAATAGTAAGGAGAACAATGCAGTCTTGCAAGTACAAAAAACGTGTTGTAAATTACTCCAAATATTTTGGTGTCTGAGCTAAATCATTTAGAAAATCCAGAGACATAATAGTTACTTCTTGGATAATCCTCAGACCTCAATGTCAAATATTTTTACTGGAACTATTTCACCTCAAGAAGTATTCGCCTTAACAACAAGGCAGATTGGTGTTTTGTTTTGTTTTTTGAGGGTTTTAAATTTTTTTAAGTTAAATTAACATTTCATCCATTCAGCTGCAAGAAGAGGGGTCATTCTGGAAAGTAAGCTTTTAGTAGGGCTGAATATTATTTATTTAAACAGCCTTCTAAAACATAAAGGTTTTTCTTGACCTGTATTCCTCATGTGAGCCCCTGAAGAAATGAGGAATATTTCATGAGAACACGAAAAGGTAGACCTTTGGCTTGTAAATTATTGACATCACCCTTGCAGGGTGCTCACATTGCACATTGCATCACAATTGACAAATAAAGGCACACAAACATCACTGGAGGTCTGACAGGGAGAAACATGTTGCATCAGGTCTGAATTTAAACTGTTTCTGCATGAGAGAGCACCGATGTGGGTAGGTGAGTTTGAGGTTTGATTTAGTTTCTGGTTTGTTCAAACATCCTGTTCAAATTTCCTCCAACCTCTGCCCAGAACAATTTTCTTGTCAGCTGTGTTAGGTTTCTTTATTACGTATATGATGTGCACCTTTAAATCTTTAAGTCGTGGCTCAGATTTCTTGCTTTTAGGACATTTTGGTGGACATCTGGTTACCTGTTGTTGTTTAAAGTTACTCCATAAATGAAATTGTTGCCCAATTCTGATCAAAGCTGGGATTAATGCCATTGCCATAACTGGACTCTCTGTCTGCAGAGAAATTAGTGATATAGAAAAGGCACATTTCAAGGAGTACACAACAGACATTACGTTTTCCTGTCCTTTTGTGAAAATCAGAGAGCTTAGCACTCAATCTTCCCCATGTTTCATCATATTTCCACCAGCTCTGCTGAAGTGTCAACTGGGAGAACTGGTGTGTGAACATTCACCTGGTTGCATCCCGCTTCAGAGGCGATGTGACCAGTCTCCTGACTGTCATCCGTTCCATTCAGATGAGTCCAGCTGCCATGGTAACACGCTACTTCATTTCTTTTCTTTTTTTGTCATTAACTACCCTAGGCCACCCTGACACATCACACATTTCATTGACTGTAAAATTATAATGACTTTATACACATTTTAGAATAGATTTTTCTTCATTGAATATCCACTTCCATTGTCGTTTTCATGTTTTATTTAGTTTCTTTAAAATCAAGTCAATTAAGTGAATCATTTTTAAGAATTTACTTCAAATATGGCATCTTCTCAGTTAAGAACAATGTGATTGTTGGGGCAAATTTCTATTTAACAAAGAGCACCAGAGAGATGGGTCAAAATCACAGAGGTTTATTATACTTGTGCACAAGGAAGAACTGTCACAGATGGTCAAACACACATCCTGAGAGTTCCCCTGAACAGCCCTGAGACAGGGACATTTATACTTGTTTATCTTTACATTCTTATACGTCACAACAATGATACGTAGTACACAGACTCACAGCAATCATAAACCCAGGAGCTTCCCCTGAGACCTTGGTTGCTAGATAAAGTGTAGGGAAGACTGTGTAAACACCTCTCTGCTCCTTCCTTGTCTCTGCTGCCTGCATATCTAGACTCTTGTCTACTGTGATGATTAGATTCAGAGATTCTCTACTCTTAACTCTTTACTCTTACCTCTTCACTTAGATTCTGAAAGCATGTGTCTTCAATAACCGTGTAACATAACTGAGTGTAGATTAATAAATGAATAAACCTAAATGTAAGTAAATATAATGAATATCCACAGTATGTGTAATTAATAAC
>JBAMYA010102583.1:0-20242 GCA_037176975.1 Arrhamphus sclerolepis | reverse complement strand
CAATTTTAATTTTATTTATATAATATCTATTATAACAGAGTTTGCCCATTTCTCTTAGTTGAGAACCTGCCCCTGGATGGCAAAGATAATGGCTAATAATAATAACTTTGAACCGTATTCTCGGCTCTCACCTCTAGAAACTTCTGTTATAATAGATATTATATAAATAAAATTAAAATTGCTGCTGGAATCACTTTAATGGTCTGCAGTGTTCAATTGTCGCCACTTGATGGCATCGTTGCATTACATTTTGGTGCTTTACAATTTTAAAACTTTTGCCACATTTCTGCATAAATGTTACCTTTAAGATCAAATATGAATGACAATGTCGAGATTTAAAAAAGAAGTTCTGAGTAGAACCAAACTTAAGACCTGAAATAAAAGTATAGGACACTATTTATACATTCTCACATTTCAAGACGTAGCAAATCCATAAGTTGTTTTTTTTTTGACATTTTACATGTTAAAATTAAGTTAAAATAAATTAATAAATAATAAGCCTTCACAGTAGTGTTTCATTACTTTTACGACACTTACAACTGACAAACAATATAAATCTCGTGGACTGATGGCTCCAGTTATTCAGTAAAAACATTAAATCCATAAAATACAATTATAGACAAGCTTAATTTAAAAGTAAAGCAGATGGAAGCATGCATGGTCACAAGGAGCATGTAATATCTGTCTAGAAAAAAAGCTGGAACAGTGCAGAGAAAAGAAAAATGACAACAACAACACAAAAGCAAAATCTGGGGCCTGTTGCACAAAAGTAGGATCAAGACATCCAGGATTTAGATCCACTGAGCTCAACAAGAGCGTCCAGGCTTAACTGGCTGCACAAAGACCAAGCCAGGATGAGCAGACACGAATTCATCAAGCCAGGTGAAGCCAGTCCTGGATAAGTGCGCTCGCGGCTCCCTCAAACAGACCCCACCACCGATCACAGATTCACTGATTCAGCCTGGCAAGTAGAGCAGCGCACTTCTCCCTGTCGGAGGCAGAAATCCTCACTGAGGTTTCTGTGCAGATTGCTGGGTCCCAGGGTTAAACACCAGCACGGAGCCATGCCCTGAGTGGAGCAAATGGTTTTTTGCAAATGGAGGCTTCCTGTACTTAGTGGGGGATGTAAAACAGCTGCACAAGGACACAGTTTGCTCCCCAATAAGGAGTGTGTGTGGCTATCAAAGCATTGTCAGATGTCTTCATCTCCTTCCCGGGCACAGTGGGATTCTCTTTACTTTGTGTTAAAGGTTTCTCTAATGTCATTGGTGCCCTGGACTGCACACACATCAGGATAAAACCCCCACATGTGCCCATGAGGTGGATTTGGTGAGGAGGAAATCCTTTGACAGCATTAATGTTCAGGTAAACAGAACTTTTTGATATTGTCAGTTGAAGAACACTGTACAGTGCTTGTGATGTGCATTGATTAGTTTAATATGATACCGGTCCGGGATTGAACTGGCGACCCTCTGGTTGCCAGGTCTCTAACCGGTACACCACGGATCCCCCCAAAAAGAAATATATCTCCTCCAAACATTTAATTAATATTGCAAAAGATTGTGAACTAATTAATTGTGTGATATAAAGCAACCTTAATTTTTATTTCAAGAGAGTCATTCGGCCTTCAAGCTTTCACATGGGAAAACATAAAATGATTGGTGCTTTTGCAGAAAGAATAGAAATATTTATGCATTTGTATTTTTCAAAACCTGCTATGATCTTGTAAGAGCGAGTTCACGGATACCTTCCAATTCTTCATCATGCATGATTGTCGTATGTGCACCCCAAACTGGGTTTGCAAAACTGCAGCTGAACTGCAGCAGTGCAGGGACTCAAGTTTGGTTGAAACAGCACAACAACGCCAACAAATATCCATCATAATGGTAAAAGAAAAAGAAAAAAATCAAGGTTTTAGAATGATCTAAAGCAGGTGTCAAGCTGTATTTCATCCCAGATCCCAGTGAGTCCAGTCTCTTACTTGAGACTGAGTTCGCCTTTTGTTTTGTTTTTTTTACCAGTCTGTCGACGCACCGGTTGTTTTTATCTTAAAGGACTAGACAATCCACCTGCCTGGCTGAATATGAACAATGCTAAGATGTGTCAGTTCTGGTAAAACATACATACATAAAAATAATAAAAGATTAATGACAAAAACAAACAAGCAACAACAAAATAACAAAATGTGAAAATTGCTAAACTATCCCAACATACATGGACAGTGTATTTAGATTAGTATTTAATTAATCTGTATAATAACTTATTCTCATAGCTAGCATAGCATACTACAAAAATAGCTATTATGCATGTTTTTTCATGTTAGTATCATTATTCTGTTAACTAAATATTGCCAAGTAAGTACTATGTTAGGAAACCGACCGACCGACCGACCGATCGACCGACCGACCATCCAGTCAATCATTATTTATACAGCACTTTACAACAACATAGAGGAGACCAAAGTGCCCAGAAAAATCACAGCAGACACAAATACTATAAATTAAACGGTGAATTAATGACAACAAAATGAATTAAATACAGTTAAATAAATAATAAAAAAATAATAATAAAAAGCAGGAAGTGACATCATACAGATTCCAGAAATAACATGTTTATTTATGGACCAGATAATGTTTTATTTATATTTTATTTATATAAACTGTTACGTTGTATCAGGTGAAATTGTGGGGTAGGAACCTATAGTTGGTTCGCTGCGTTGCTAGGGGGAACAAAATAAAGGTGAGACAGAACCAGACACGGAACTGCTATTTTGTAGTGTTTTGTCTTTAAATGTCTTTAAAGGTCGGTTTCTGCTGCTGGAAGACCTATTTGTGTTGAGAAACGTTTCTAAAAAACGAACTGTAGGAACAGAGGGACGTAAATGGAGAAGAAAGAGCGAGACAAATAATGAATCTACGTCACCGAAAACGCGGAAGAAATTGAGAAAAACGACATAAAGAAACAGAATAAACAGTCCATCGATGATGATGATGGTGGTTTCCGCATCCACGCGATCCTGGTCATGAGGGAGACGTGTTTAAACAGAGACAGGTAATTTAAGTATGGGCTCGGGTCACCTGGTGACGTCACAGTTTAAGTTTAAATGATTAAACAGCTTCGGAGCACATTTCAAATAAGTGAATCTTGTTTCTTTTAACACTTGGTCCAACATTATAAAACAGTTTTCATGTGGTTTTATTATAGATTTATTATTTATTTATTCATTGTTGTTATTATTGTTATCATTGACTTATTTTATGATCCAAATCTATGAGATGAAAACCGGAATATGATGGATTGATGGCTGGTTGGATAAATGAATAGGTAAATGGGTGGAGAGATGGATGATGCATGGATGGATGATAAACAGATGGATGAATGATTGATGGACAGTTGATAAACATGAATAATTGGATGGATAGATAAATGCATGAGTTGATAGAGAGAGTAGATAGAAAGATTAATGGACAGATTAATGGGTACTTTTACAGGTCATGTGGTTTGTGGTCCAGACATAGAAAATATTTCCTGTCTAAAGCTCTGGAGATTAGATCTGAGATTAGAGCTGGGCAGTTAATTGAAAATTAATCAATACAAGCAATCAACATTCAGAGCCAATAATCGATGTAATCTTGCTCATGTCAGTTATTTTAATTATTTCTCGTCTTTGAAATATTTATTAAATGACCGTATAAAGTTAAGCTACGTGTGCTTCCTTTCTCTCATGTCCAAATCAAAGATGTTTCCTTTTATTAGAAAAAATTTCCAGTTTTAATAGTTGATTACGTTTGCAGCAAAAGCCTTGTCAGTGATGAGGACAAAAAACAACAGAAGAAAAGCTATTTGTAGACTCTACAATACTGAATTTTGCTGTCACCAGAGCAACTCGATGACTTTCTTACTAAATCTGGTGACTTTCCTAACTCCCCTGGTGAATTTTCTTTTTTTTTGCCAAAAGTGACCAGTGACAAATCTGTTACCAGTGACAAATCTAGCAACTTTTTCTGGTATTGGAGATTTTTCTAGTGCGGTGGAGACTCTAACTCTAACTCTGACTGTTCAGTTACGGTGCATTCACACGGATGGTGGATGCATAGTCTGCGTCCGTCTCCACAGACTAGAATGATGGCCAGGTTTCCTGTCACTGACGCATGAGCAGCAGGTGCTTCCGCGAGCCCCTCCCCATCCCAAAGCACTGGGAGGCGGTCAGACTCACAGCGCTGCCTGTTTCAGGCAGGCAGATTTCACCTGGTGGTTGCCTGACACTGAAAGTGTTTGAATGGCGCCCTCTGCACACGCTTTGCATCCACCCCGATGACGGACTCCACTGAGCGGCACAGCACCACGGCACTCAATTCCCTCAATGGCACCAGGGCAGCACCACAAATTGCTACCTGGTCTGTGGGAAACACTGAATCCCTCATTAATCGTAATCGAAGTACGTTGTTCATTTAATGGTGTTAGTTTGAGGTTATCTAGCGGAGACCACCTCTTACATCCTGGCGCTGAAGAGAACAAGTTGTAGAAAGAAAATGTTCTTGCTGGACCATGCTTGTAGGAAATAAATGTCACATTCTGAAACATTACAAAACTGCAAACTTTTTTCACAGCAGCTGGATGTTATGTTGAATAAGCAGAATAATTATTAAGATGAAAACAAAAGGCTTTTTGAAGCTTGAAGTGTGTCATTTGACTGTCACCATTTGGTAGTTGTGCAATGGATCGCGGTTGATCCATGATCCGAACCGTAGAGAGGGATCGGTATGGATCACCACGTGTGATCCAACGATTTAAATGGGACTTGCTGGGATAATTATTATACAACAAAACAGCGTTTTTTAACACGCGTTAAAGCATGACAAAATCTGTGCTGAATTTGTTTGAGCAGGTTAAGGTTATGTCAGGTAAAGGATAATGCCTGACCACGGCTGATAATGGACACCTCAGATGGCAATATCCCACTTATACCATGGTCACTTATGAAAGAATGATATATTAAATCAATTATTAATACATTAATGTTGTTTTTACCGTTAAATTATAAGTAGGTTTTTCACAACAAGCGGCTGACTGGACTATTTAATGTCATTCGTTGTAACGCGTTGCCAAGGTAACCGGTTCTGGCCACAGAACCTGCATCTGGTCAGCCTCAGCTGTTATATTAGGCCAAATCAGTGGAGGGAAGTGAGATGTTAACGTCATGTTACGTGATACAAAGTATCATTTCAAAGGGCAAGTGCACCTCTTACCACTCGTGTGCATCCAGAGGATGATGCAAGAATCTTTTAAGAACCTTTTAAGAATCAAAGTCCACAGATAGTTTCCTAAACTGTTTTTATTGCAAGAAATATTATCCACCATTCACTCTAATGGTCATTAAATGTGTATCAAGCAAGTAAGTCTATCCTAAATAAATTTTATAAATATTATCCCCTATTCACTCTGTATCAACAAAGTAAGTAAGCAAGGTGAGCAATACATTAGTGTTGATCGTGAAATTTGATACAGATACTGGCATGTCCATCATAGTGGCATCTGAAGGTTGGAGGTTTAACATTTGTGGACCTTGACTACTGCTGGTTAGGATGTTGCAGGACTACAAAATGTTGCTCCATCCTCTTCTGTTACCGCGGTTACCAACTAGCTTGAGCCGGTGCAATGATTTAGAAGAATCAGGCTATTTGACTGGAACTTTTTTATAGGTGTCCTACAACACTTTTTAACAGACACCCTGCAGCCAATCAGAATGGATTATTCACCCAGACCATGGTATAAACAAGCTTTAACACCCGTGGAGACCAAACCAAGTTTTTCTTCTGCAGTTGTTTTAGGACAGTTAGACAACTCTCTGCATGTCAAAATGCTGCTATTACGAATAAAGCGTGATGGATGTTAACCACTACATGATTGGACTGTTTGATTTAGTGCCCATATAAACAATGGATTCAGAATTAATAATTCCACAAGTTTTTAATCTGATTAAGAAATTTTGCTCATCTGAACAGGAGCCAAAATGAAGCTGCGCAACAATGAGTACCATGTCTTACATTGCATCTTAAGTTGTTTTTCTCCTTGTTTTATCGAGTTGAATGAGTCTTGAGGTGAATGTTTTTAATGGGAAAAACCCTAACGCTTTAAAAAAGTAAATGAAAAGATAAAATTTCTTTTCTTTTCTTGCTGATCCAAAAAATGGATCCGATTTGTGACTCAAAACCGTGATCTGATCCGAACCGTGAGTTTTTTGATCCGTTGCACCCCTAGCCATTTTGTAAGGAAGTATTTATTTTGTTGGCAGTATAGTGGAGGTAGGCAATGACTTTGCTGTGCTGGTGTGGTGTAGCAGTGACGACTGGCACTAGGGGAGTGTGGGATACCAGAAACGCTGCTTCGGAGGTGTAGTGAGGCTGCCAGCTGAGACCCAGAGACATGTCAGTTAGCACTGCTCTCAGGGTACTTTATGCTAGTAATGGCTTTTACTGAGTACTGCTTTGTTATTGAGATCACATATTTCTGCACACAGAACAGTAGCAGAGTAGCGTAAACGATGCATTAACCTTTGTATGATAGATGTACAATTGTACTTTAGGTTTCATTTTGTATCAGATTTCTTTATAAGAAAAATAAAAATTCTGGTATTACTAATATTCTCATCTTTTGGTTTAATTAGTAATCCTTGCCACATTTACCGTATTTTATTCAAGTCTGTAAGATTACCTGATATTGTTGTTTGCCACAGAAATGCAGGTTTCCAGATATTTTTGTATTTGTTAAAAAAAAAAAAAAGGTAACTTTCTGACTAGTTGTTCAGTCTATCTGGTTATTTTTATGGGCGTTTCTTTTTGTCTTAGTTTGTGGCCTTTGCTACAGGAGTGACATGAGGTATTAGTCTCTTTGCATAAAAGAGAAATACAGGTTTCCAGGTCCTTATGTCAGTCAGAAATGGACCTGGATCTCAGCTGGTTGATCGGTAGATCTGATATTTTTATGGTGACTAAGTGACTGGAGGTATTATGTGATTCCAATGATGAGTTTTCCAAGTGAAGCAGGTCTTTGACTTGCATGAATGGTGCAACTTTGTTCAAAAGATATTTCATATTTGTATGATATAAATCATGAATTTTATTTTTTTATGGATTTCTGTTTTCAAGCATTTATTTTAAATGTTGTACATGTTAATCTTAGGCCATATCCAGGGCAATAATTTGTGATGCACACTCTTTGCCGTCTTGTTTTATTGTTTTTTTCTTCCTCTCAAATTGCAGGAAATGACACCATGTTACCTGCATTTTTTCAAAATTTAAAAAATATAATTCTGGTTATTTCTTCTTTTGAGACTTTGAAAACTGAGTTACTTAGTTTAAAACTGATGTCAGTTATAAATGGTATATGTTTTATATTTGTTAAGTATATTTAAGGTGTAGACTTTATCAGTTTCACATATTTAAAATCTCAATTACTGAAAAAAGGAAAATGTCCTCCATACTGTTTAAAGTTTTTTTTAAAATGTGCACCAATATTTATGTGTCAGAAAGATAACTGCAGCTGCACCATCATTTTCTTCTTAAAAGCTCAAAATAAATGTAACATGGAGCTCTGATTGGGATATGAGTCAATAACGTGTTGTTAAAATCATCCTGCTGCAGTTACATACCTATTCTGTGTAACCTTATTTCTGGGTTGAACTTTATGTCCAGCAGTCTGTGACGTACAGAGATTTCTTCTTTGTTCTGGTTTAAATCCTGTGGAATGACTTCCAACTTTTCTTCACATCTGGACATGTTCTGAAGCAGAACAGATGTTTCTGTGTCCTGATTCAAGACAAGCTGCTCTTCCTCATGGCTGCTGAAGTGTTCTTCCTCTTCCTCTTTAATCTGTGGAGGTTCTGGTTGGTTCTGGTCCTGACTGGAGTTCTTCTCCTCGTAACAGAGATGTAGGTCAGCAAACACCTCCTCCTCCTCCTTCCAGACACTTTGTTGAGGAACTTCTAGAGGGACAGAGCAGCACAAGAAACCTACTGAAGTAAAGAGAGAAAACACAGTGATGTGGAGAATTGAGAAGTTCAAGTTTGACGCCCTCTGGTGGCCATGTGGGAATGTTTTACTGTGTCGGAGGAAGATCCGCGTCATGCAAGAGGTGGGACTGACAGAAAGTCATTTAACACATCAAATCTCAGTGGACATTTGAAAAGCAGACACGCAGCGGTGTACAGCGATTACCTGCAAGCTGACCACAAACGGAAAAATGAAGCTGCCAAGAAAACGAAAACAGCCACGACCGGCAAGACTCAGAATTTAATTGACTCTTTCAAAAGCCGTGTCAAACAACTGGCTCCAGACAGCACCAGAGCAAAACAAATAACGGACAAGGTGATGAAGGTCATCGCTCTCCATGGCCAACCTTTCTCCATAGTAGAGGACGTAGGGTTTCAGAGTCTCATGAAGTTTATGAAGCCACGCTATACGGTGCCTAGCCGGTGTCACTTCGCCGAGGTCCGTCTCCCAGAAATCCACAACACCGTGGCCACACACGTTCATGAGCTACTGGCTCGTGACATCACAATCAGTTTTACCACTGATATATGGAGTTCAGATGTCAGCCCCGTGAGCACGCTTAGCCTCGCGGCACAGTGGCTTGACAAGGATTTCAACCTGATAAAAGCAGTGTTACTCTCTCAGGAGTTCCCGGCACCCGTTCAGCAGCTGCCATCTTGGAGGCTTTTGAAAAAAATGTTCCAAATGTGGAACATTAACAAAACCAAAGTGAATGCTGTGGTAAGAGATCATGCTAGGAATATGACAAAAGCTATGATGGACAGTGGTCCGGCTAGTTTTGGCTGCATGGCACATACTCTGCAACTTGCGGTCCATGACGGTGTTTTTAGCCAGCGCAGCGTCACGGATGTTATGGCTATTTGCAGAAAAATAGTTGGCCATTTTAAACACTCGCCTGTTTGCGTCTCCAGGCTGTGCAGATCCAGTTGGGGATGAAACCAAAAAGGCTACAGCGGGATATTTCCACTCGTTGGAATCGTTGGAGAGCATGCTTGAACAAAAGCGCGTACTTGCTACATGAGCCGCAGACTACGACCTCCCGCCGCTCTCAGTGCGCATCAGTGGCAGTTAATTGAAAACTTTAGAACACTGTTCTCACCGTTTGAACAATTGACCAGAGAAGTTAGCTCATCAGAGGCATCAGCTGCCGACGTCATTCCCTCTGTGATATATCTGAGACGACTTCTGAGCAGGCAGACTGACACCGACCACGGCGTTAAAACAACAAAGACTGCATTATTAGAGGCTGTAAATAAACGCTTCCATCAAATCGAGTGTGATCCCATGTTCTGTTTTGCTACCTTACTGGATGCCAGATACAAAGATCACTACTTTGATGAGAATGTTAAACAACACGCACGAGCAATACTTCATGCACACCTGTTGCCTGCTGCCGTTCAGGATGAGATGCGTGATGGAGAGAGCGCACACCTGCAGCGCAGGATGCAACGACGCAGCGGAGCAGGACCGTCGCTGCACGATACGTTCGAGGAGATTCTGGAGGAGACTGGACCAGAGAGACCAAGTACCTCTGTATCCCAGCAACTTGATCTGTTCTTGGCAGAGCCCTCCATTCCCTGAGGTGAGACTGCACTCAGCGCTTGGAGAAATAATCACCTGCGTTTTCCAGGACTGGCACAAATGGCACGCAAACACCTTTGTGCACCATGCAGAGCAGAGAGGGTGAGCGGCTGTTCAGCCGACAGTGTTAAAAGCTGTTTGGAAGCACTTTGGCTTCTGTAACGCTGATGGTGCCAGTGATTTAGACAAGAGCCACGTTATATGTCAGCTGTATCTCACCAAGATAAAACACGTTGGGAACAACAAACATGAGGAATCACATTCTACACCTCCATCCAGACAAGGAGGGAAAACATCTGGCAGGTGTTGCCGCTACAAACCTTCTACCAACCAGAGAACAATTGAACCAGTATTTCTGAAACTTCCACCCCTGGGCTAAACAAATCACAAAGTCTGTTGCAAGATTTACTGCCAAGAATTTAAGGGGTTTCAAGCTCTGATGCATCCATTAGAACCAAGATACCGCATCCTGTCTAGTTAATATTTCCCTGTCAGTCATCCCAACAACCAAACCAAACAGAAGTGACGGCATCAGTCATGAAGAGGGATTAAGTTTTCCAGGGTCACTCAGACCTGTCCAGTTCAACTTTCCCAAACACACCTCAATCAGGATAATCGGTATCACAACGCTGTCTATCAGCTTGGTAACTCAACCCAGGCTTATCTTATCAAGACAAGTGAATGTGCACGTTTAAAGGGCAGGTCCCGACATAGCAGACCAATCACAATCATGAGCGCCATAGAGAAAGACAGAACACTGTACTTCACAGCCGAAGAACAGCTACTCAAACTGATGAAATACGAAGAAGAAATAGAGAACCTACACTGTTGCTTAGGGGTGTGATAAAATATTGATACGGCGATATATCATGATACCCATTTTAATGATATACTACATCGATTTCTGACTCCAAATATCAATTATTACTCTTTAAAGACAGATGCTGTCCCCGGCAACAGAAAATGACATGACTCTTCAAGCTTTCACGCTAGCGATGTAATTCCAACAGATTCTGAAAGCTGAGAAGCGCAGATATACGTATATTACAGTAGCGACAGTGGTGTTGAGTTGTTCAGCAGGGAGGATCAGCGGGACAGACAGCAGATGTGAGACAGTAAATAGTGAGTGTATTTTTATGGTTCTAAATAATTTTTTAATGTTTTTTTTCCTGGAAGTTTTGACTGTCGTTTAGCCGTGGCTTTTTCCTTCCCATTTTCCACCTGTTTTTGCAAATTTGTGTAAGCCTTTAGCATGAGATAATAAAGACAGAGAATTCAGCTTAGAATGAAAGAAATCCAGTAAAAACCTTAGAGAAAGTTGAACTGGAACAGTTCTCAGGGCCCAGTTACCTCTTATTATCCTGCCCTGCGGCATCGTTATCAAATACATGATCAAAATAGTTGTTTTATGAACAGCATCATTAGTTCTGTACATAGTGGAGGAAAAAACCTTTGGACCCGTTCACTTACGTTGTTTATATGTTGCTGAAGACTGAAATAGTTGTTTTTTTTCCCCTTTTTGTTATTTCACAGTTTAATGCATCTATAACATGTAAAGATTACAGTTTCTTAATAGATTTTGAAAGTTTAAGTTATCTTGAAAAACTGAGCAAAAGAATTCACAAAAATCAACATTTTTTGAGACACATCTCGATATTAAAAAAAGATTGAGAAAAAGGACCAGGTGGAGTGTTACTAATATACTTTGAAGGGTTAATAAAATTTAAAAAACATGGTTTAAAAAGTTTGTGAACATCTGCCAAACAAATCCAAACTCCGCTCCTGTAGATGTTTTTGCTGCTGCCTTGATGGGTGGGGGCATTTTCCAGTATTGTATTGCAACACATGTATCGTATCGTGATGCGATCATATCGTAACATGTATCAGGATACGTACTGTATCGTGAGGTCCTCACCAATACACATCCCTACTGTTGCCGCTGCCACAAGGAGACAAAATGTCTGGAAACTCATAACAGACAGCGTAACAGCGTAAGTTACACATACATCTGATACTGATCGCAGCCGTGAATCCCATGAAATCAATGTGTTGTGCTAATGAATAGAATGTATGACAATTAGTCATTAAGTCATCTTCCCCAGATGAATAAAATGAAATGAATAAAATCCATCCAGATGTTGAGCTGTGGTAGAAAGTAGTCGGCCGATGTTTGTACACTTAAACTATAACATTTTACAAAAGCAAGATGTAACTGTGAGGCCTAGAACTGAAACTGCTCTCGTCTCGTGTGTTGCTCAGCCTACAGATACTTGCTACTCAAGCACTAGCGCTGACATCTGGGTGATATTTTTCTAATGAGCAAATGTTCTCCATGCGATGTCGTGCTGATAAAACTTTTAAAATCTTGCCGACGTCTGCAAGATATTTGCGTGCTGTCCAATGACTGTGTATAATAATATTATGCTGTCTGGGAGAGCACGTCATTTTCTCTGAAAAGCTGATTGGCCAGTGGCTGGGGCAGAATTGAAAATGGAATTTGAATTGTAAAAATCTTATCAATTCCCATCCATAGTCACGGGCAGCCGTTAACGTCAAACCCTGTCAGACTTGCGGCAGTGAACCTGCACACCACTGGCATGCGTGCACGTCTCTCTCTGTGTGGGTGAGAACCAGAACGACAGGGTGAAAGACCACCATGAATGAACAGAGCCTTTTTCCCCCAAACGTTTGTTAGATTGGACTGGCAAGAGGCTGAAGGACACATTCACTCACACTCTCACCTGTGCACAAGGAAATCGCTGCAAGATCAAATTACATATAAAATTTAAAGGGTTTTTGTCAATCTTGGCATTAACCCACAGCATATATGCAGACAAAAAAAGAAAGTAAAAAATAAATAAATACTTGTTTCAAGAAAATTGGTCTTATTTTAAAAGCATACATCTCATTATAAGAATTCTAGCCAAACATAGTAGATTGATTAATAGCCAGACAGATTTATATTAGTGTTCACCATTTTTCCATGTCATGAATTGCGGTATCTGAGCTCCATTGATGATGGTTTTCAGAATCAACATACTCGGTTAACTGAACCAACTCTGAACATCTGTTCTGAAACCATAAACTCGTTGTTTCTAAACTCAAACTTTGTTGAATCGACACTAGTTTTTTTTAACTCCGAGTTTGCTGAAACTCCTCTGGCCGTTCTGAGGTACCGTGTCACGTGACGTGGGTGTGTAGCGAGCAAAAACACGTGGAAAGTTTGGTGTTAAAAATGACTGAAATATATCTAAGTTTGAACATAAACATCTATATGAACCATGCTCCAGATACAGCTTCTTCTTCTTTTCTATCCTGGCGGATCGCAAACAGCTTGAGGTACCATTCTCCAGATACATACCTGTGGTGTCTGTGTTTATTTGTGGTGTCCAGCTGATTTCCAGCAGTCCGCGCTGACGGTCGATCTCTTCTTCGATTGTTTTTTCAAACTCTCTGAATATTTCTGTAGCAGCAGCAGTTAGTCGCTGGCTTATAAACTCTCTCAGAGACTGAACAGAAGACATTGTTGCTGCACAAACTCAGACGAGACACTACAGGTCCTGCCGGTGTCCCACTGTAGAGCTCCGACGGTGAACGTGAGTCGACTTTCGGTTCCTCTAGTAAATTTCTCCTCCTCCTCCTCATTTCTGCATTACTGCCACCTACTGGTGTGGAGTCTGGATCAGGATTCTTATTCTCCTGTTTTCTCATTAAACAACAAATGTCTTCAAAAACTTTTTATATGAGCCATTCACATTAAAAATATTTAAATAAATTTTGGTGTGAAAATAGTTTGTTGTGAAAACCAAGGCAGCAGTTATAAATGTAACAGATAAAATGAAATTAGTATCTGAAATTTCTGTATAATTTGGTCCAAACTCAGTTTGATGTTTGGAGTATGATTGCCATCTGGTGGTAGCATTGTGAAACTACAGTTCAAATTTGCTTTATTTTACAAAATCGTCATTTTCACGTAATTTATCCTGTTTAAAGAATGAATAGATTTTAGACTGTACATTAAAGATACAGACAATTACCTCATGTTCTCTAGATTAATACATCATCATCATATTTTATTATTAGTAATATTGTTTTAAAACTGAGTTGAGCGTGATGAGTATAGTAATGTGCAGAGACGTTAGCAATGCAGATGGATGGACAATAAGTGAGCCGCTGATGCTCTTCGGCCATTATGGCATATTTATTGAAAAACGAACATGTTCTTCTTTTGGAGAATCATGAACATGTATGAGTGAGGGAGGACTCATGGTATGACAAAGAGGCTCAAGTGGTACACAAGACAAAAAAGGTTGGGAATCACTAGTATAATCTACGGATCTACACTCCAGTCCAGTAGGTGGCGGTAATGCGCCTATGAGTTGGTTGCCAGCCGCATCCATATCAGAAGAAGCAGGCGTGGCAGGAATACAGTCGTATTTTCGTGTCTCGTTTGAATATTTGAGTTTGTGCAGCAAAAATGTCTTCAATTCAGAGTCTGAGAGATTTTATTAGCCAGCGACTAACTGCTGCTGCAGCAGAAATATTCACAGAGTTTGGAAAAACCATCGTCCAGTACGAAGAAGAGATCGACCGTCAGCGCAGACTGTTGGACATCAGCTGGAGACCACAAATAAACACAGACACCATAGGTATGTATCTGGAGGATGGTCCAGGTAGATGCTTATGTTCAAACTCTTCAGTCAGATATCTTTCAATCATTTTAAAACCAAACGTTCCACTTGCTGCCGCTCGCAGCACACACACGTCACGCGACACGGTACCTCAGAGGTCCGTTTCAGAAAAGAGCTTCAGTAAACTCAGAATAAAAACACACAAACGGAGTCAGCAAAGTCTGACTGCGTTTTTGGGTTCAGATCAGGTGTTCAGAATTGGTTCAGTTTAGTCTTACTATATTGACCCAAAGTTATCGCGTCTATAAAAAAACCCATCATCAGTAGACCTCAGATCACCATGGCAACGCCAGTAAACGGAAGAAATCCTCCTCCTCTTCATCTTGAATTTATTGATTGTTTTGCAGTCACGTGATATTCAGCAGCAATGAAGAAAAGAGTTGATGAGGCAGAAATTACAGAGTTGATGTGTGATTTAAATATTTAGTGGCAGGTCAAATGCTGATGAAAAAAAAATGAAACAGTTGAAGATGAAGTATGAAAAGTTTTTCAGACAGATAATCCCAATATAACAGACTTGGTGGAGGAATGGTTAAAAAAAAAAAAAATCAAAGAGGCTAGATCAGTGGTTCTTAAAATTTTCATACCACGTACCACTGTCCTTATACCAACTTCTCCAAGTACCAAAGAATATTTATCAGTGCTGATTTTCAGAATGATTGGTCAGGTCTGAATAAAGTTAATTATATTTACTGCTGAGTAAAGGCTGGGTTTCAGTTCTCAGACTCCGTCACTTCGTAGACATTCAGTCGGATCGATGGATACGTCAACCTTTTACACTTCCCCGTTATTTGGAGAGTGTTGCAAAGCAGTTCACCTCCAGGACAATAGGGGGCATAGTGTTTTTTTTTTTCTTCTTTTTCCAGAGACCAGCCTGCTTCCTGTATGTGGTCATCAGATTAATAAATCAGTTTCCTCTCGGATTTTTTTCAGCAGTGGGGGCAGGCTCTCGGGGGAGCTGTGGCGATATAAATGACACTCGACTCCAGATTTTACTTTTACAACCTATTTATTGAATGGCCAGTTCAAAAGGTAAACATAAAATAAAAAATAAATAAAAAAATAAAATTAAATAGATATTATTTATTAGTTGGCTCCAGGCCCTACATAATGTTCGCTGGCCATCAGGGATGGAGTCAAGACTGGTTCTTCCAAGACCATAACTGCAATAAAGCATGGATCGATCATTAGAACCATCCGCTCCATAATAATAAAC
The DNA here is from genome assembly GCA_037176975.1 of Arrhamphus sclerolepis. Lineage (NCBI taxonomy): Eukaryota > Metazoa > Chordata > Actinopteri > Beloniformes > Hemiramphidae > Arrhamphus > Arrhamphus sclerolepis. The sequence continues at coordinate 4,703 of JBAMYA010102583.1, read as the reverse complement.
ATATGTCTCGCCATCATGCACTTAAAGTATCTAAGAACAGATCATGAGGTTATGAGCAAAAACTCTGGAAAATGTCCCAGTGCATTAAATCAAACGCACCGATCCCCATAGCAACCGATGTGTTTCGGACGCACATGCGCACTCACGTATTGCCGAGCGAAATCTCCGTCATTATCACAAATAACATGAAAAACAACTGTTTACTCTCCCAAATGGACTTTTTGCAACAAACGCAAATACGTTAAACGTGTGGTGCACCGTTTAATATCGATATTAAACGGTTACATGCTCCATCCAGCATGAAGTAAAACAGCACAGACAGTTTAGAAACAATTCAGAATGAGTTAAAAACTAATCTTTAAACGGACAAAGTAGTTTTCAAGACTGCATATTGCTAGCTCTCCAATTTTCCTGGTAGTCGCTGCCTGCCGCAACTGAATCCTTTAGTGGTCCGCAGTACCGGAGCGGCTTACTTTCACCTCGGTAATGAATACTAATCAGCTTCAAATGCAAGTCTGTAATGTGATTTGGAGTAATTAGGCTGACAGTTTTCTGCATAGTCATGGTGGGCCGCGATGATGCGATCTCTGCTGCCATGTCAAATGATGCGGCTGCACTGTACAGCTGGCGGACCACGAGAAGCTGTGGCCCCTCTGGCATCTGCCCAAATGCCAGACCGCCCAGTCGTCACTGTTAGTCACAAAAGTAGGTACTTATTTTTCCTTGTGTGCCCGCTGTAGATGTCTAATAAAACCACAAGTCATCCCGTTTACTTCACATACGCTTAATCCTGGAGGTGGACAAGAATTACAGGTTGTCCGGTGTTTCTTTTTCTTCCCCGTTTCTTTGAATTCTTCATGCTTTTGAAAAGCAAATTTAATAATTTTGGAAACAAGGGCGTTTTTGTTGGTGAGACAGCAGGTGTGTCCTCAGTGAAAGCAAGACTGCAGGTGAATATTTGCTTTTTTAATCCAAAGGACCAACTGGTGTGGTGACGTAAACGTCGTATTATGTCTGAGATGGTGGGATCCAGCGGTGCTGGTTTTAATTCACATTCAGTGTGATGCGCGTCTGCAGGTGAAGATCAACTGGAGTTACTCTTTTTTTTCTCTTTGAGTCTCAAACTGGTCTCCATCTTATTTGTCAACAAAACCAAGACGGAGACATAACGATCCAAGATCAAGATCGGGGAAAAACAGGTCAAGACCAAGACCGATCTCGAGCCCTCCATCCCTGCTGGCCATCGATATTTTGCAAATGTCCATTTAACTGTTTTACACCAATAATAATAACAGTCCACGTGGTCCATATTCCTCCTGTTGTATAACTCAACACAGCATAGACATCACTGCTGCTACTGTAATGTGCCGTATTTCAGCACAAAGCTGCAGTTCTCAGATTTCAGAATCTGCTGGAATTACGTTGATAGCGTAAACAGTTGAAGAGTTACGGTAATTTGAAAACTGCACATCTTCGTGCTGTTGGCCACAGCTCCAGATGTAAAATCTATCATGAGTTAACTGAAGTAAATCCACCTTTTCTCCGGTGCGTCGCTGCCCTGTTTTCCACTATTGACTCTGACAGACTGCTCCAGCCATCTCATGTCTGAAGATTCCTTCTTACGACTGCTTCAGCTTCTTCCACAGATGTTCAGTGGGATTTAAATCAGGGCTCATAGAAGGAAACTTCAGAATAGTCCAGTGTTTTTCTCCTTGCCATTCTTGGGTGTTTTTACCTGTGTTTTGTGTCATTGTCCTTTTGAAAAGACCCTTGATCTGTGACTGAGACAAAGTCACAAAGACATTTTGCTCCAGAATGTCTTGATAGTCTTGAGATTTCATCGTCTGCCGCACAAATTCAAGGCACCATATGTCAGATGCAGCAAACCAGCCCCAGAACGGAACCAGGCCACCTCCATGTTTCAGTCAGTACAGGTTCTTTCCTTTGTGCGCTTCATTTTATATCTGCGAACATACAGCTGATGAGATTTGCCTAAAAGCTCCAGTTTTGTCTCATCTGTCCAAAGTAGATTCTCCCAGAAGCTTTGTGGCTTGTCAACATGCATTTTGACAAATTCTAGTCAATTATCTGCTTAGCTTTCAACAGTGGAACAGCGTCCACCTCGGTTGCCTCCCATAATTATAACAATAATAATAATAATAATAATAATAATGATGATACTTTTTTTTTTTTTAAATCTATAACACCCTTTACTTTTACAAAAAAAATCTCAGCGCTACAGTGGCATCAAAAATAACTAATAAGAAAAAAACAGGGATGTTAAAATGCAAATAAAATACACAAAAATAGTGGATCCATTAAATGCAAAAAGAAATAAAAACAGGAAAATATGATATGGCTTTCAAAGGTGAGCTGTTGATCAAAAACAACACCAAGATTGGTGACCATACTGGAAAGAAAAATCTTCTGACGGATGGTGTGATGTGACACTGATGTACCTCTGACCTCTGTAGAAGTTGTCCTTTGCTCTTTGGTGAGTCGTCTCTTCAGTTTGTTGTTAATTTTCTTTCTGATCTTCTGAGGCAGCTCTGTCATTGGCGTTCTGTGGTCCCTGTTCAGTGTGACACACACCATGACAACAAACAGCAAAGTCACTTGTTTTCACTCTTGAAATAAGCAGACTGACTGATTACAGGGTTGAAGACACCTGTGATGCTAATTTTTCAGTTTACTATGTTACTATGGTCAAGTTACTTTCATTTTTTCAATTTTTTTCATTAGTTTTTTTTTAATGATTCTGTTGAACCAAAATTCAAAAGCAATGGCTGTTTTTCATTTGTTTATTTTCAGTAAAGTTTTTTTTATTTTTTACTGCTTTTGTCAGTTTAAAGTTATTTCTGTGACCATTGTGGGTTTTTCTTTTCTTTAAAAGGTACCAACAATTTTGTCCATGTGTGTACGTGAGGTGGCAGGACCTCCAAGTTGATTGTGAAGGAAACGAGAAGTCAGTGTAAAGTAGCTAGAACAGGACTGATGTGTTCTCCCCCTTTAGTCTTTGTTCATAATCTGCTGCAGGGGTTTGAATCAGCTCAGTCTTTCAGTGGAAGAACAGCAGACTCCATCACAGTGGTCAAACCGGCTGGACATGAAAGCACGAATTGGCTTCATGATTTTCGAACCCTCCTGCTCTGGGTTCAGTAAACTGAAAGCTCAGTTTCCCTGAGTTCAGATTCAGCATATTTATGGTTTATTAAAAATCAAGTAAAACTGAAGAAGCCTGTTGTGGCCACCAAGAGGGCATCGACTTCTAAATTCTTCACAGTGCTGTATTTTCTCTTTTTACCTCAGTAAGTTTCTTGTGCTGCTCTGTGTCTCTAGAAGTTCCTCAACAACATGTCTGTAAGGAGCAGCAGATGTTAGCTGGACTCTGTTACGAGGAGAGGAGCTCCAGTCAGGACCAGAACCAACCAGAACCTCCACAGTTTGAAGAGGAACAGGAAGAACTCTTCAGCCACGAGGAAGAGCAGCTTGTGTTGAGTCAGAACACAGAAACATCTGTTCTGCTTCAGAACACATCCAGATGGGAAGAAAAGTTGGAAGAAATTCCACAGGATTTAAAGCAGAACCAAGAAGAAATCTCTGTACGTCACAGACTGCTGGACATCAACTTCAACCCAGAAATAAGGTTACACAGAATAGGTATGTAACTGCAGCAGGATGACTTTATTAACACATGAATTTGACTCATGTGGATCCCAATCAGAGCTCCATGTTACATTTATTTTGAGGTTTAAAGAAGAAAATGACGCAGCTGCACTTATTTTACCAACAGAAAACACAGACCTCTTTTTTTTCAAGCACAAACGTAAAACATACAGTATGTGGGAGACATATTGTCTTTTGTTCAGATAATTTTGAGGTCTTGATGAAATATGTGAAGTTTGAACTTGAAGAGGTTCATTTGCCGTTTAAAATTTTAGCACATTTTGAAATTCTGGAAATTATTATCACAACATTTTTTTTAATAAAGTTACAATGGAAATTCATTCCACATCCACAATTCCTCGACAAATGAAAGCGGCCGTTATGACGTCATTCTAAAGCTTGATGGAGATCCATCTCTTTCCTCCAGTTACTGTCCACTTTCCTTAAACATCACAGACTTGAAAGTTTTGCCGCAATAATAGAAATTTCAACTCTAATATTAACTTCCTGACCCCAAGTGTGTTGCATTACCAGTATAAAATCTTTATAATCTTTATAACAATGCCCAACAGTACACGTGCTATAACTTTACACAACCAGAAGAATGTGAGCTAAAAACTCAACAAAACCAATTTCAGGAAAAGTAAAGACGACTCAAACCAGAAGCACTTAAATAGGGTGATACGGTGTTTCTAATGACATCATCAAATGACAGCGGAGCTGCTTTGTCGCCCTCTTGGATGACAAACAACGGGAGCAACAATATCACGGAGAAGTATTTAAAGCTTTTGGTTCCAGTGGATCAGGCTCAATATCAGGAGAAATATAAGGATATTGACCATATCAACCAATATTTAATTCCAAGTTCGGGATTTTTTAAGAATTGGGCCAAATAGCTGGACATCATCTACGTAGATGTGGTCTACTACCTTGTTAACACTCCGAACCCGCCGTACACAGGTGAGAAAATAAAGGCATATAAAGATCTGGATGCTCACAATCAGTTTGTGTCTGACTGGGTTAGTGTTCCCACGTTT
>JBAMYA010102563.1:0-20244 GCA_037176975.1 Arrhamphus sclerolepis | reverse complement strand
CCCCCCCCCCCCCCCCCCCCCCCCCCCCCCCCCCCCCCCCCCCCCCCCCCCCCCCCCCCCCCCCCCCCACCTGTAATACTGCTCCACTGGAAATTTTGTTTTGAGCTCTGCAATTTGTGTCTTGACCGTGCAGAACAACTCCCGAGCCTTTGCACATTTACTGGGAACTGGAGAGAAGAGGTTGCAATGTGAAACTTTAAAGTGCAAACGGTGTTGTAAAACAATACTGAGTCACATCAAACACTCACTCTCTTTAAACCCAGATGGTTGGTGGACACTCTGAAGCACTGTTAGTATTTCCCTGGCAGTCTGCTCCAAATTCTGGACCACTTTACGGATGTCCTGCAAAAAGAAGTGGCCCCATATTTTCAGCAGCTCGTTAGCACGCTTCAATAATGTCGGGTTAAAAGTAACGCACCATCCCAATTCACAAGTCCAAAAGCAGTTAAAATGCTGCGTAAAGCAGTCAAAAACAGAATACAAGCATTCACAAAGCTCATAAACTCATCTGTAACACTTAACAGCGAGATATTTTACCATTCAATGAAAAATAAAGGCTTATTGGGAAAAGAAGGAAAAAGAAGGCATATATGAACATGATCTTCTGTCCTGTGGTCAGACAAAACCAAAATTGAGTTTCTTTTTGAAACCACGGACATCAACACCCTCAAGATGCTCCCACACAGACAAGATCTTTTATTAGGGAAGGCATTTCAGCAAGACAATGCTCAAAGATAAAACCACATGCTCCATCCAAAAACAAAACTTGCTTCATATTTGAGGAGTCCAGGAGCTTCACACAAGAACGAGATAATATTTCTCTCCTGCAACACCAATAACTGTTCTCAGTTTTCTCTCCCTCTCTCATACTAAACCTTTTCTATTTTAGATCAGTTGGGATTACCAAAATGATTTCAATTTGCTAAATAAACAGTTTGGGAAAGCTTAGATGATGATGTCATGGCTTTGGAAACTTCTGATAGGTTAACTGACGACCGAGTTAATTGGAGGAACACGTGTGGATGTATTTTAAGACACCGTAAAAATGCTGCTTCCTTGTGTGACAGCATGAGAAAAATGAAAAGAAATCAGCTAAGATATCAGAAAGAGAATTGTGGACTTCCACAAGCCTGATCCATCTTTGGGTACAATTTCCAGATGACTGAAGGTGCCACATTCATCTGTTCAAACAATTATACACAATACAATACGAATGTCCAGCCATCATACCACTCAGGAAGGAAAGGGGTTCTGTGTGCCAAAGATGAACATGCTTTGCTGCAAAATGTGGTTATCAACCCCAGAACAAAAGCAAAAAAAAAGGTTGTGAAGATGGTGGCTGAAGCTGGTAAAAGTGCCATTATCCGAAGTGAAACCAGTCATGGAAATGTTGTTCCAGGACTGGTGGAAAGGCCACTCAGCCAGGAAGATGCCATTACTCCAAAGCAGGGGTCGGCAACTCCAGGGCTCGAGTGCCGCTGTCCTGCATGTCTTACACGTTTCCCTGCAGGACAGTGGCACTCGAGCCCTGGAGTTGCCAACCTAAACTAAAATAGAACTGTTTGGCCATATTTCAATTCAATTTAATTCAAACCATGACACAAAGTAGTCCACCAGTTCTCCGTACTCAGTCTCTTGTCCATCACTGATACACCCCAAAACTGCAAAGTCATCTGAATACTTCTGCAAATGACAGGACTCTGACTGCTACTGGAAGTCTGAGATGTACAGAGTGAAGAAGAATGGTGAGAGTACAGTCCCCTATTATGCTCCTGTCCACCTGCTCAGATACACAACCATTCAGTCTCTCAAACTGTGGTTAGAAATTCAGGTGATTGTGGAGGCATCCACCTGTCTCTTCTTGAGTTTTCTTTTTTTTTTTTTTTACATAGTAAAGCAGCTGGATGGTGTTAAATGCACTGGAAATGGAAGGAAATGATCCTCAGAGTGCAGCTGCTTTGTTGAGATGACTACGGGTTCATAGCAGGTGTATGATGGCTGTAAGCAAACTGGACATTTGTTCCTCCACCTGTGCACATGAACATTTCTTACTGCACGAGTCAGTTGGTGCACTTGTCACTTTCAGTCTAGTGGGTTTTTTTAATGCTACCAAATAATAAGGAAAGGGTGGACTTTGGAGAAAGTTATTAAAAATGTATCAAAAATAATTGTGAATACTAACTGACCTAAAACAGAAAAAAGTTTAACCTGATTTAATCTCAACAGTGTGTCTTTTTATACAGTAAATTTAAACTTTTGCTGCCTCTTGGCCGGACTCTCTTGAAAAAGAGGTTTTTAATCTCAATGGGACATTCCTGGTTAAATAAATAAATAAACTCCTGGCTTTGTAAGTGTATGGACAGACTTTTTAAAAAAAGAGGAGAGGCCATAGTTGGTAAACACTTTTTTAAAAAGCTGTGTCACCGCCATCAAATTTAAAATTTTCTTTCACTGGCCCAGTTTATGATGTTTTGTTGTAAATGTTTAATATAAATCTTCGACAGCCACGCCAGTTATAGGGGTGAAGATAAACCTGGACACTAAAATTTACCGTAGAGCACTGTTAGAGTCATTGCTGCACAAGAAACAGTGCTTAAACCGTGAGTTTTTCTCTTTTTTTCTAAAAAACAAAAACATGTTTCACATGAGAAAACAGAAGCTTCAAGTTAGCTACGAGCTAACTGAGAGGCAAATGCAGGTGACGGCAGCTCTGCGGCAGAATCCCGCTGTCTCTCACCTCCCTGACGTCCTGGTCGGCGCTCAGGAAGCCCTGGATGTAACTGAACATCTCGGTGACAGACATCTCTGTTCGACTGCTGGGAGATACCGATGATGATGATAGAACTGGTGTTCGATTGTTTTGTCCGCAGCTAAATGTATTACGATGAACGTGCACGCGAGCCTTTCCCTCCGGGGGCGCGTTGAGATGATGTCATCACTGGCAACGTCATCTTGCATTTTCTGCCAAAAATAAAAATAAAAAATAAAAATAAATAGTTATTTTAGTAATTTATCAAAATTTTCTTTCAGTGTTGATTTACATTAAAATTTTTACTTTATATTTTGAGTATTTAATTTTACTGTGTTAAATTTCTTTACTATGAGTTGAATAAAGAAGCTAGCACAACAAATGCCATATCAAGGTCATAACTGTATTTAAGTATGAATCTACCAGTCAAAGTTGACAGCTTTAATGGTAATAAAGACACAGTAAATTATTTTATTACAGCCCCTGTCTTCATATTCTTAAAAGCTTTTTGTATCCTCTGGTTGATCAACTATGGTCAAAATGACATTGTTCAAAGTGAGGGTTCTACTTTTGTGGTAAAATATGAATGCAAGAGAGCTTTGCTTATACTAGTGCTGGAGATATGACCTCAACAAGTTACCTCCATTACAGTTAATGAGCGATTCTTTTAGTATCATTTTTATTTTTTGTCCTCATAGATCACTGACATGGTTTTTGCTGCTAGCTTTAATCACCTTTTAAACTGTGATTTTTTTTTTTTTTATGAAAAAAAAACACATCTTTGATTTTGAAATATATGAAAGGAGGCACTCACAGTTTAACTATATGTGCTAATTTAATGGATATTTTAAATTAGAGAAATAACTGACATGAGCAAGATTACATCAATGATTGGTCCTGAATGTCGGTTTTGATTACTTTTCGAATAACTGCCCAGCCCTAGCTTATACACAGTTAATTTTGCTTTGCTTTGCTTAAATGTGTTACATGGTGATGCAGATAAGATACAAGGACAATACGCTCTGTGATGATGCTGAAAAGTCGATGTTTTATGAATAAAAAAACGTTTTTAGCGTGTTTATTATCTTAGTTGTTTGTTTTTTTGCTGTTTTAGTTTATTTCAAAGTAAAAAGCTCTTTGAAGATCATGTTGTTTGATTTCTCTAATGGTTCAATGTGCTTTACTGTCAATACAACAACAATAGTGGACTTCTGTCTTCCCTTTCTAGTCCAGGGATCACTGAAGACACTTTTAAAACACAATCATCTGTTTATTTAATGGAGCAAATTATTAGTATAATTCTCATTATTCTCAAACTCAATATATTTCTATAATTACTTTTTTCAAGAAATTTGCATTATAGTTCATGTTAATAACGCCTAGGTAAAAATTTTATACTAACAATTAGCCTAAACACCATGTCTTTGGGGTGCGAGGAAACCCGAGTACCTGGGGAAAACCAAAAGCCCATGCAGACACACAAATGACACAGCGTGGCTTTAATTTATCATCTCACCATGCACCACCAGTTTCCTCCATCTCCAAAATGCTTGTGCGCAAGTTAAAAAAAATTGGTTAGATGTGCGAATTTTCTCTCAAGACGTTTTATTTTATTTTAATTTTTCATATATCATCCTGGTTAGCAGGATAGATGAGAGATTGCCTGGAAATGTCAGATGCTGCATTATCTCACATCGTCCAGCAGAGGCCGCTGTCTACTTTCACTTGCTCGCTCACACCAAAAGGATGATAGCAACTTTTTGTGTTATGTCTTCTTACAGCTCACCCAAAAAAAAGGACAAAATTGATCAATCTACAACCTAAAAAAAAACCTTCATGATTTTTTTTAATCAAAAAAATGTTGGTCAGATCAAATTATGTATAAAGTATTAAAAAAAAAATCTTTCAGTAACACAATGCAATAAATGGAAAATGCATAGGCTATGTAAAACAAAGAAAAAGTCAGCTATACAAGAATAAAATGGTAACAAACCACAGTAGGCTATACAGTAGGCCTAATACCTGTCGCGTAAAGACGAACTGAACCATAAAAAAGACGTGAAGATACGTTTAAAACATGTCTCCAACAATTTCAAATACGAAGCACGCACAGCATCCATCCATCCATTATCTATACCCGTTTATTCCTATACAGGGTCGCGGGGGGCATCTACAGCACGTGACATTAAATGGCAGAATGTTAATGAATATCCAAGAAAGGTGGATCTGTTAGGCTGTGGACTTTATTAGTGGCGGCAGAATGTCACAAATAAAAATGGTGTTTGCCTCCTTATTATTCGCTTGCGGTCACAGCTCCACACGCACTATCTCATCTCGCACAATGGCTCCTGTTATATTAGGACACATGAAACATACTCAATATGTGAGATAAACTGACAGAACATAAATATCCGAGGATCTCAGATCTCATTCTAGTATACACGCTTTGCATAACCTCATTTTATCTGTTAATGGAGCCAAAACAGTAAAAGTTCATTTTCGAGCAGTAAGTGAAAATGAACTTTTGGAATTTCTCACTATCCCCAGATCATTGATCCTTTATGATTCAGAGTTTATGATAAGTATTTATTACAGTCAACACATATTCAATTCAAATTCATAACATCCTTATTATTCACCAGAAAAAAACTAATATGTAATAATTATTTGGGATTAATAAGGTATTTTTGAATGTGTGTGTTAGTTTTATGGGACAAGTCTAATATTATGGTCATAAATCAGGAGTAAAACAGTAACAAAGGTTGATGTGTCTTTTTTTAAGCATAGGTTTTATTCTATTTAAAGAAAAGTGTGCAATGTTAAAAATATCTTGCCAGCACACTAGTATTATAATTAGCATTTCTGTGTTTTTGTGCCTCTTTGTAATATTATGTAATAGTAGTCATTTTGCATTATTCTGTGATCAGCTAATCTTGTTCATGGACATTTTTTCCTGGTCATTTTCTGCTTTGTTTTGTTTGTTTGTTTGTTTGTTTGTTTCCTGTAGTCACTTGCATCTATTTGCAGTCATGTTGTGTCTCTTTGAAACAATTTAGATTTTCGCGTGGTAAGTTTGTGTCTCTTGTTTCTCTTTATAATACTTTTCATATTGTTTTAGTTACTAGTTATTTTTTTAGTTATTGTTGTTGCTTGACTCTTTCTGTGTCCACCTTGCACCACGTGCGGCCTCTTCAGTGATGTTTCCATAGGAATGATGGCACAAAACAGTAATACTTAAGGAAAAGCCAAATCACTAAAATATTGCACCGCAGGAGGCTGCTCAGTGTGCTCTCTACTGCAAAAACTTCCCATTCAGATTCGCCAGTCGCGAAGTGCTGAGATTTCCCACCGTCATGGAAGGCATCATGTCAGTCGCCTGTTGCTCGACCACCAAACTCAACCTCCGTCCAGTCACAACCCGCTGGAGTCAGACTCCGCTCCTACGTTTAGGCGTGTCGCCGTCTTCAAACACCTTTTAAAGTTACATTTGCGGGGACGGAAACGATGCAATTAACGGCTGCGCAGACGACAGTTTGAGATGGAGAAAAGCTTAACGGAAGATGACTGCGTGGATTCAGGAGCCGAGACTGGAGGGTGAGAAAATCTTAACTTTCTCCGCAAATGCCCCCTTATTGATTCTTTTGAAATCAACGATATGATTGTTAACTTATTTATTAGCAGCTGGAGATGCACGGCATAAGCAAGCAAAGTCACGTGTTTTTGATTTTTCTGGAAACCCGTAGGAAATTACAGCTTCACTTTTCGTGTAATAAATAATAAATCTGTTTAGTCTTGAAAAGTGTATAACGGGAGTTTGAATTAGTTTGGTGATCGCAGCTGTCAGCAAAGCTTGTAGATTTATGTCAGCACAAGCATAGTTCAGGATAAATGAAAGTCTCTGTATCTGTCAAGTAGTGACATTTGAGAGCACATATTGTGTACTTTTATGTGGTAACAACTGATGTAATTAAACTGAACTGTAAGGAGGAGGAGGGGTAATACTAGCGCTCTGGTGGAAAGTTATTTCTTAATTGTCTCATCTAAAAAAAAGAAGAAAGAAAGAAAGAAAAAGGGGTGTTTTGTCTGCAAAAATCAATCTTGTTCACTCTATTTCAGCCATTAAACAAAGATGTGCCTTGGGTTCTCCTGCGGTATGTCAGTTATGGATGTGATGTGATCTGCTGAAGTAGATGAGACCTTAAAGTTTGTTTTTAGGTGTGTTTTGGAAGTTAAAGGGACAGTCTCACATTTTTGGAGTCTTTTTTTGTTTTGGGGAAAAAAATATCAGTAAAAGTGTTGAGTTATGCATACGGGTTTATTAAATTAAGTTTCTTTTAGAATGAAATCTAATATAATTCCTTATAGGCTAGCACAGTGACTCCAAATAGATGCTTTATTTATTTATTTATTTACCTATTCATTAAAGTGGAAATGTTTACAGATGCGCTTAAATCCATAGATGGGTGTGTTTTATTCTAAAACAGTCCCAGAAAAAATGTGAACCTGTCCTTTGATTTATTTTTATAGACATCACAAAAACAGTTTTTCCTCAGGGATTAGCAATAGGACCATTAATAGTTTATGAGATCAGTTTCAAAAGCACTTACAACCTCCTTGAAACTGGTTTTGTCATCTAATGCATTTGAATTTTTCTTTTTTTAGCCCATGACATTGTTTCATGCTTAAAAATTTGTTCAATGCATCTCTCAGTATCATATTTCTTAAAGAATTAATGACTTAACATGAACAGTGCTTACATATTTCCAAAAGCTTATTTCCATGTTGTCAAGCCTTAATAGAATGATGCTAAAAGTGAAAAGAAAAAACAAAACAACAGCTGATTATATACAGTATACACTCACCAGTCGGGTTATTAGATATACCTGTTCAATCAGCCAATCACATGGCAGCTATGTAATGCATTTAGGCATGTAAATAGAGTTAAGACAAATTGCTGAAATTGAAAGCTGAGCATCAGAATGAGGAAGGAAAGGGATTTAAGTGACTTTGAACGTGGCATGGTTGTTGGCACCAGGCGGGCTGGTCTGAGTGTTTCAGAAACTGGTGACCTACTGGGATTTCCACACGCAACCATCTTTGGGGTTTACAATCAATGGTCCAGTAAAGAGAGAATATCCAGTGAGCGGCAGTTGTGTGGACAAAAATGCTTTGTTGATGTCAGAGGTGAGAGGAGAGTGGGCAGTAGCAGTAACTCAAGTAACCACTCATGACAACCAGCATATGCAGAATAACATCTCTGAAGGCACAACATGTCGAGCCTTAAAGCAGATCAGCTACAGCAGCAGAAGACCACACCAGGCGTCACCCCTGTCAGCTAAGAACAGGAGACTGAGGCTACAGTTCGCACACACTCATCAAAATTGGACTGACTGAAAGACTGAAAAAAAACGTTTCCTAGTCTGGTGATTGTGACTCCAACAGTTCAGATGGTAGACTCAGAATTTGGTGTAAACAGCATGAAAGCATGGCTCCATCCTGCTTTGGATCAGCGGTTCAGGCTGGTGGTGATGATGTAATGGTGTGGAGGATATTTTCTTGGAACACTTTGGGCTCCTTAGAACGAGTTGAGCATAATTTGAACACAACAACCAACCTGAGGGATGTTGCTGAACATCTGCTGATGGCTACTTCCAGCAGGATAATGCACCATGTCAGACAGCTAACCCTACTAGCAAGGTGCACCTAATGAAGTGGATCAACACGAAATAGACCGTATGTGTGTGTATATACATATATAACTGAAGTTTATGTTCACTTATACTGATAGTTATCGGGGAAACAAAATCTAACCATCAGTTCAATATTGTCCTTGTTGTCTGTACCACCTGAGCCCATGAACTGCAACCAAACCCAGCAAGTGTGACAGAGCTTCTCACTGAAGGGAGGAGAAGCAGAGATACCTGCTGATGAGGTAGATGATGTGAGAGAAAGGAAAAGCAGAGGCATCCAGCTGATAACCACAAAGCCAGTACTTCCACTCATCCTCCCATCACACTACTTCCTGTTCAGCTCCCACACCCGCTGTCCTTCATGTTAGACTAGGGGTCTCAAACTGATTCTAGTCTGTGGAAACGACTTGACAGCAAACGGCACCAGAAGCTGTCACAAGCCTGAGCTATGGAAGCCCATGAGTGGAAAAAAATATAAAAGCGCAGCACGTGGAGCGGATCACAAAAAGGTGCGTTTGAGAAATTTGCGCGGGCCACACTAACACTAAACTTTGATATCAAGCCGGGGGCCACAAAATATCATGCTGCGGGCTGCAAATGGCCCGAGGACCGCAAGTTTGGGATCCCTGCTTTAGACTGTCTTTTCCATCATTTGTCCTTCAGCCCGTCATCAGCTGCTCTCACAGTGCTCCTATTAAGAATCACTGAAATGCTTTTTTTTCTTTTACTCATTTACCTAAAGTGTCTTTTTGAATAAGCTGATTAAAATGGGGAGCTACCAGTTCATGTTATGACATCAGCCCTTCACCACTTCTATCAATCTTCAAAACTTCTATGGAAAGGCAGATCTTCTGAGATTTTTTTAAATTTTAAATCAGTGAATCTGTTATATGGTCATAGCGCTTTGGATTGAAGATCAATCCATTAATGACCAGCATTTCAGATCATGTTAATTTATCAGTTAACAGATCTTTTGTAGTGCGTGTTTCTTTTTTCTTTCTTTAAAATTTTATTTTTGTGAGCTGCTGGGCCTCAATTCCTGTCAAAAATTATGCACAGTGATTGCTGTTTTTTTGTATTTTAAGTAAAAAGGAATATTAGATCATGTAGCATCATGCCTTTTGCATTAGCCAAGGTATATATTTACCTGCTCTAAGCTGAACAGCAGCTGATGAGACCATGTAGAGTAGGTTGTTTAAAAAGATTTAGGTCATCTGTGCTTGAAATTATACATAAAATTCAACATATTGTATCAACAACAGATAAAAAGCCTAAATGGTCTATAAATATTATGGCATCACAATGCCCCCTCTTTTTATTTGATGACATGAAAAGTTGCACATTTCAGCGAGAAAAAAAAAAGTTAATAAAATCCTGATAGTGTCTACTCTGATCAGTTTGAACGTAGCTTCTGGTGGGAAAATATAGAACATGTACCTGATAAAGTCTGTTTACTTTGTTGCTGCAACAATGTTCTGACCACAGAGTGATTGTCAAGTTGGAGTCTTGGACCCAAAAGCAGGAGACCAGGAGGAAGTGTTTTTAATGTAATAAAGAGCGCTGCACTTATCCAAAACCAAAGTGAAAAGTGCAGGGGAAGAGAGAGCACATTTAGGAGGCGTGACAAGGAGCGCTGCAGCAAAAAGATGACAAACTAACAACAAGGAGAGGTGACAGAGGACAAACAAAAACACAGTGGAAGGCCAGTGAGATACAGGTGCTCACGGTCGAGAAAAGAGAGAAGTTAAAGAGAAACACGCAGAAGAGAAAAGCTTTCTCAAGATAAAACAGGAAATCAACATACAAAACAGCAAAAGAGCTCAAGAAAACCAACGGCAAAACAGGAGGACACAGAAAGAATCAAACAACCCTTAAATCTAAATCCCAGGACCGAGACTTTGCTGCCTCTGTTGCACCTCTTTAATCCAAGCTCCGTGTTGTGACGGCCAGTCTGGCCATGAGCTGCAGCACTGAACAAACAACCCTTCTGATTTCCTGATTAGCTGATTAAATCAAGTTCTTCAGCTATGAAGTATCTCACAAGAGGAGGAATAAGACTGAAGGACGTAGTCCTCTGCCCTTCCTCAGATGGTGTGCTTTACCAGCTGCTTGAATGGCTGCACATCAGGCTTTTTCATTTGTTTTTGGCTCTGTTCATGTATGGCTGCCACCCTGCTGCTCCATATACGCTCTGTGATTGCCTAAAGTTAATACATAATAAGCTTTTTCAGGAATTTCATACTTAGAAATACGAAACCCTTGACAGTTTCAGCCTCTCAAATGTTTAGTCTTTCTTTGAGCTTTCTCTCACAGTAGTAAACTTAATATATTTATAATAGTTTCTTCCCTCAGGTCATCTGTCAATTCTGAGCTTTAAATTTGTTTTTGCCGACACTCTTTTTTCTTCAACATGCACCTTATTATAACAGTGTTTGGTTTGCTTTATTTGATTATTTATTTATTTGTGCAAATGGATGCTGGTACAAAAAAAAACATTTCACTGCACATTGTACGGTATATAATTTTGTACGTGACAAGTAAAGATTATCTTATCGTGTCTACATTTGGGTTTTCAGTCAATGATAAAACGTTGTGTGTTTGAAAACTTCACTTTGATTTTATTGACTGATCAATACAACATTTCAGATGTGAATTGAAACTAAAGGGAAAAATAAACCTATTTGGCCAGAAACAACTTCACAGAGTGTGTGAGATGTGTGAGAAGACGTTTTGCTGGGTTACCTTGGTAACATACATGAGTGTAGTGTTTTCAACTCGTTCTGATCCCATTGAGTTAAAACGTTGTCACCATCCCAGACTGTGCTTTTGTTTATTACAGAAGGCACAGGATTAGCTTAAATATTCACAAGTGTGGTTAAAAAATGCATCTACTATTAGTCAGTGGTGGTTTCTTTTAAGGAAGGGCCCTCCGTGGACAGAACCAGAGCCTGACTGTGCAGGTGACACACAATCTCTGAGTCATTGTTTGGATGATCCACAGGAATGATGATTTATTACTTTGTGCTTAGTTCCTTTCTGTCTTCATCTATTTATTTTCTTGCTCCAGCCCTCCTCTACCTCTCTGGCTCCCCCACCCGAATCAAACAATTGACACCTGAATCTGTTCAGCTCTCCAAAGGTCAAGCGAGCCATTTAGACTGACTTTCAGTCATCCTGCAGTCGAGCCAGTGTGCATGACTGGGCTGCTGCCTGTCTGTGCTTCACTTTTGTGTTTATTGTCTTTGGACGGAGATGAAGCAAGGCAGCGCCTCCGCACTGGGAAAGGCAGGCGAGATGTTAACCAGCACTGCTGGGAGAGCGCTGCCAAATACTCACACCCAAGGGAGCCATCCACCAGACCCTCAACCACACACATTACTCCTTCCAAGTTTACTCTGAAGAGTCATAAACCTTAAAAAGAACATTTATCTATTTTTTTTTTTTTTTTTACGTTTTGTCACTCTGTGAATTTGGTATGTGACATTAACAATGTGGGGTTTTGCTGAAAGCTTCCGGTGGTTTATAATCATCTCCCTTCCCTCTGCAGTACCCTATCATCTTTCCTTCTTACCTCTATGGCTTCACTTCCTCCTCTTCTGTCATTCTCAACCATTCCCTTCTCTACACCTAAAAGTCCTGTTAGTTAGATTGATAACCTCCTGCTGCAGGAAACAGACTCTCTCCTCTATTTCCTGCAGTTCCAGAGCTCTTATTAGTTTAAAGATGGAGTCAGAGGGAGGGGGCATGTGGAAGGACAGTGCTCTCTGCTTGTCAGCTGACTCTCGTGGGACTAATAATACGAGGTTCTCCAGTTTATTCATGTGCAGAGATTTCACAGATGGTTTGTGTAATTGTAACAGGAAGGGTGCGTGTTAGTTCTTCAGTCTCTCTTTTTTGGTCAGATTAGTGGAAATCTAATTCTGTCTCTTTAGATAAGACACGTCTCTTCTTTGAGTAATAAGATCCTCCCCATCGCTAAACATATTAATATATATTTAAAAAAAAAAGAACAAGCACTTTTTGCTTTCTTGGAAATAATAATATAAGAACATGGATGCTATGCAATAACTGGAATGCCTGATATTTGTTTAGCACAAAAGTTCAGAGTAAAGAAAAATGTCCAGCTGCATTCTTCATGTGTTTAACATGTACTCAAACAGGAATGTAAATTGATGGTTTTGCAGTTGATGAATTTGCACAATACCATGAGAAAGTTACTATAAACCACAAAAAGTCATCATTGCCCATATATTTGTGTTTTGGCAGTGCTGGTAGACATATTTTCTCCTTGAACACCGGCGTGTTTTCTCTGTCCCAGTCCTGCTAAGCTATGCTAATGGACTCCAGACTCTGCACTTAACTGCTAGACTGTGTTAGCAGAAGGGGGAAAGACCCTCATTATGTTTTTGTTTTGTTTTGTTTTTTCCCCTTGATGATTAGTCCTACCATTAGCTTCTAGCGTGTAATTCAAAGGTTCATTGTGTCGAAACAGCATATAAAAAGATCCTATTATAGATATGATCTTCAAGTTTAGCTTAAACAACCCCTCGCTGGCTAGCTTTAGCCACTGTTTCAGTTGTCACTTATTGGCCAAATATCTTTTAACTTTAAAAGCTGGATGGAGTGTATAAAAGAAAAGAAAATATCTGCTTATCGACTAAACTGAGAGTAAATGCGGTTGCAGAATACTGTTTTAAAGCTGTTGATTCTTTGCACTTGTACTGTTGATAATTTAGTTATTTTTTGAATTTTCACATGATTAAGTGCTTACAGACTGCAAATGGACTTTTTGTAGCTGTTTGATCCCTTATTGAAAAAGTCTCTTTAGCACTAACTGGTGAAGAGCAACAGGCTCAGTTTCTCCAAGGTCATTCACACGAGTCACTGACTGGATCATAGTCAGCTGGGAGTGTTTTTACCTACATGGGCAGCGTGTGAGATTTAGGCACAATAGTGGATAGTGAATAGTGGTCAAACTGCTTGTAACAGAGTCACTTAAGTGAAAACTATGAACCAGTTCTTTTAAAACTGGAGAAACACCTTTTAGATGAGCTGTGATGCATCTTTACAAAGAAATCCAACTGCCTTCTATTTAAGCATCTATCATTACAAATTGTAATTTATTGTAAAAATAAAATCTTATCATGCAACACCTTTAAACAACTAGTTACTTTTGTTTTGTTGTGTTAACAGTGCTCTGTGACACATTTTTCCAACTCAGTTGCAGTGTAAATGATATGACAGGAACCATTATTACAAACAAGACATGTACAATGATTCACCTCACAGAAAAAAACGTCTTTGCATGTTTACAGTGTGGTGCAAATAGTAAAATGATGAGTAAAATGATGATGTAACAGCAGCAGATTGAGGCAATACCGTATTTCAAATAAACATTTAAGGCATTTTCCTAACAATGGTGATGTGTTTCTGCTTGTGTTTCTAAAAAAAAAATGAGATGACGCTTAAATAATGTGCAGGATTGTTATCATCATTATTATTATTTTTAATACTTTGGCATTTTAATAGCTGTGATGATTTATTTGGTTGATTAAAAAGTACAAATTACTAAATATACTGTTGGATCCAGTAGAAATATATAGTAGTATAAAACATAAGTGCTCAAGTAAAGCATTGGTAGCGAGTTACATAACTGTCGCTGTATTTCATATGTTCAGATTGAAGCCACTTTGCAATTTCTGTGCATTTTTGTGACCTTTCCAGCTGGACCTGTCCTACTGTTTAGGCAGATGTCAGCACTTTGTATGAAATAGAAGCATGACATCCCATAAATCGTCCAAAGTGCAGTTCATACTGTAACATAAACTTCTGTCTCCTCTCTCTGTTTCTTGTCCAACCCCCCCCTCCCCCTCCCCATGACAATCTACATCACCTGTCTCTGCTTTTTTTTTTTCTCCCATATTTTGCTTCATCTTCTGCAGGTCTGATTATAGTCCCCTGTCCTCAACGAGCAGTAAGTACAACCAAACCAGAACATTACTAACATAACACAAATGCATGCACAAACAGCTCGGATAAAGGAATTCACATACTGACAAAATAAACTCCATCGAACATTTACTGTGATGGTATACTGTAACATTTGACAAGTTTAAATTTTTAATAATACTGCAGATACCATTTATTTGATCTACTTGTTTACTAATGCCAATAAAACATTCAAAACTCAATTAAATACTCATGATCCATCTCACACTTACAGTTTTCATATTTATACACATGATTACACCACCAATCTCTTCTCTTCCCTGCTGCATACCCATGTATCAGAATGAAATTATAAATCAACACGACATTATCATAACAGAGGGACGGGATGGGCACAAGAACTGAAAAAAAAAGACTTAGAGCTGTGATTAACAGGAATTATCAATTTAAGAATGTGATTGTATTTAAAGGGATCATGGCCAGCCCACGGTTTACTTTCCAGGTCTCCAGGCCTTTCACAATGTGAGGATTATATCCAATATTAGCCCATTAATCTGGTCTGCAGGAAGAAGCGTTATCCCACCCACACCACCCCCGCAAGCCAGGAAGAATAGGAACACCCATGCACAGACAAACTTGCACAGCGATCCGGGAGCTTCTGTCAAGCTTGGTTTTCCTGTCATGCTTCCTTTGTCACTGCTGTATCAGATGAGCTTCTGCACATTATTGTCAAAACAAGAGGTCAGAGCTGGAGCAAAATATGCAGTGACTCATTGTGCGACAACGCAAGAACTTTGGATACTCTGTAGGAAATAGTGGTGAACTGCATGTAACCCCCAACATGTGATGGCTGCACCACATTATTCTCATTAGCAAAACTGGCGAGTGACCTGAATGTTGAAAACATGGCAACATTTTGAACAATATTGTTTCAGCCATTATTTTTACAGTATCAAGGGATCTGGTCATTTTCATTTTTGTAAGTTATTCCCTTTAGTAGCTTGACCCTGGATCGACTTAAAATGTCACAGCTTTCATCAATCATCTTTTGGCTTTAAAAGAAAAACAGTATGACCTCCAAACTGCTGAGTGACTTTCTGTGAGTTTATTTGTAAATACCCCACCACCAGCACCAAAAAAAAGGATATATGTCTAGCACCGCTCTTACTTTCAAATTAAAGCTATGGTAGAATTCACAAGAAAACTCACAGGAAGCTGGAAGGTCTTGATATGAGCTTTTGAAAGCAGTTTTTCTTTGTTTATGTGCTGGCGTGCAAAATGACAAATGGAATTTCATGCAGAAGGTGACGCCTGGATGAAACTGACAGATGGAGACAAATTACTGCAATGACTGATTTCCTAAAAATGAGAAAGTGAAAAACAGCGATTTGTCTCAGCGCCGTGTGTGGCTGCTTGTCTTTGCCTGCAGTGTGTGTACATATTTCTGCAATGTCTGCGTGCACCATAATGTGATGCATAGATGCATGCAGCATCAGACACCCGTGTCTCACACATGTTTATGTTCAAGTAGGCAACATTCACATGTTTATACAGGTGGTCTTAACCCCTGACCAGCCATAAGACATCATATCGTACAAAAACACCAACCTCAGTCTGACTCTGTGCTCAACTGTGGGCTCCAGATAGAAGACTTTTTTTTTTTAAAATTACTGGAGACTTGTTTTATGTCACTAAAAATGTAACTCGTATGATTAAAGATTACATTCAGTCTGATAAATAAAACTGATTCTAACTGCCGTTGAATTCATAGTGACCTCCTAGAAAAGGAAATGCTTTTGTAATCTGCCTTTTATGCTTTGTTTCACTGGTCTATAGATCAAATGTCTTTGAGCGTTCACTTCCAGATAAAGACATTTTGTTTCAAGAGACACCAATGCCAGAGTCCTACCCAAACACCTAATGACACAACCGTGCTTATTATCAGTCACAGCGCATTACCTTTGATCCTGTTTGCAGTTCTCCACTTGTGTATACATATACTGTATGTATGTGGGTTGGCAGTGAGAATAATTAATGTTTTTAGGGGCAAAGACGTAACTGTTTGAACAGAGAGATGTTAAATGGAGGCACACAATATACAACTCCAATTCCAAAAGAAAATGAGGCTTCTGCGTTAAATGTAAATAAAAACACAATGCAAAGATTACATATGGAAAGAACATGCCAGATGTTGAAATTGAGACATTTTACCAGTTCATGGAAAATATTAGCTTGTTTTGACTTTAATGGCAGCAACACAGCTCAAAAAAAGTTTGAACTTCTATGTGCTCATCTGCAGCGTTGATGGTGCCTTTCCAGATGTGTGAACTGCCCATGCCAAAGGCACTACTGCAGCCTCATCAGAGATAGGTCCTTGAAATGTACATTGATGACAAACTGGATGGTCCATCTCCTCTTTAGGGAAGAGGGAAAATCATTTTAAAGTTTGATTCATCTGACCACATAACAGTTTTCCATTTTGCCCAGAGAAGATTGTGTTTCTGGATTGTGTTTTTACACATGGCTTCTTCTTGGCATGAAACAGTTTTAATGTGTATAGGATTACACCGACAGTGATTTCTGGAAGTGCTCCTGAGCCCATGCAGTGATGTTCAGTGGAGCATCATGCCTGTTTTTAATGCAGTGCCACCTGAGGGCCTGAAGATCACACACATCCCTTTTGATCTTCGGCCTGGTTCCCTGACATTTCTCCTGATTCTCTCAATCTTTTTATGATATTATGTACTGTAGATGTTAGGATCTTCTGTACAAAAAGTTTTGTCATTTTAAGTTTTGTTGTTTTTTTTTTACTTTTAGTTTTTTCTGAAATTGTTGCACAATTATCATAGACAGTTTGTTGCATATTTGTGAACCTCTTCACATCTTTACATCTGAGAGGTTCTGCCTCCCTGAAACACTCCTTCTATGTTACTGACCTGTTGCTCATTAACATAATTAGTTCTTCCATTTGTCTTTGATTGGCAGCAGATACATCTAGCCTTTCTCGCCTTTCTCGCCTTTTGTTAGCCCTGTTCCAACTTTTTTGAGTTGTGTTGCTGCCATTAAAGTCAAAATGAGCTAATATTTTCCATGAATTGGTGAAATGTCTCAGCTTCTGATCCGATATGTTAATTATATTCTTCTGGGGATAAGATATGGTTTTATGAGATTTGCAAATCAATGCATTGTGGTTTTGTTTATGCTTTACACAGCTTCCCAGCTTTTTTGGGATTTTACTATTAGATGTAAACAGACAGAGGAGGACACACGTGATTTGCTAACTCATGAAATATTACATAGTAGCCGTTGCTCAAAAGACAGAAACTTGAATGAACGTTGAAAAAGAAACCTGAAATGGATTCAAGACATCCAGCGTCTGCTTGTCATGGTGGGCAAAATGTAGGTCAAAGCCCATCTTCCTGGAAAATAAATCAAGACTAGTAGATATCAAAGTATAAAGCAATAATAAATTTTGTGCCTATACCAGATGCTTTGTTTTGTTAGCTTTACTAACATAGCTTTGGATTATTCTTAAATTAATTGTACAAATTATGTTTTAGAGTGAAAAGACTTTCTTGAGTCTTTTATTTAGTTACTATGAGGTGTGTTTGGACAAAATATTTTAGGGGCTTTCTGCGGGTAGTGGGGACTGTGGAGCTCCTAGAAGGTCAACATACACACCGCAGAGGAATGCTGAAGTGATGTAACAGCTACTTCATGTGCGGTTGACCAATGAAATTTACAATGTAATGTCTCTGTTTAAGTATTGGCTCAATAAATCCTGGGCTTCACTGTCATTTCACATCTGTCATTTTATTTCTGTGCTTTTTTTTTATTCTAGTTTTTTCTTCATATGCCTAAGCAATTATTGTATTGTATTGTAATTATTTTGTGTCTGAACACAAAATCCTTCAGTGGCTAAAAGAACTGCAAAAGCATCATATATGTATCTTCACAACCCTTAGAAATTTCTTATTTGCTTTAGACACAAACCGCCAATCATAGTAGTCCCAACTTGTATTTCATTTTTAAAGCAGTGAGTTAGCGCCTCTTAGACACTCATGCTGTCAGTCATTAACACTGTGGCTGGGCAATGTAACTATTAATGGCTCAAGGTACCTCGATTATCATTCATGAGGCTCATTTTGGTTTGTTTAATTAGTTTTAGTTTTTGCCCTCATAGATCACTGACAAGGCCTTTGCTACAAATATAATCAAGAATTGAAACAGATATTTTTTAATAAAAGAGTACATGTCTTGATTTTTTTTTAAAAGTGAAATGAAGTGCACAGTTTAACATATTGTCATCAAATGAATATAAGAGAAAATAAAATAATTCACACGGGCAAGATTGCATCAATCATTTGGTTCTGAACATCGGTCATCAGTATTGGTGTCAGTTTAAATAATTAGCACTTCACAGTTTTTTTGGATGTGTAATGGAGATCTGCAGCACTTGTGACCTCTGCTTTTTATCTGAACAGAGTTACATTCACTCTCTTGGGGAAATGACGCACTGGTCTGCGTAAAAAGGGCAGCACTGAGTATCCTTTTACACAGAGAACTACTCACAGTGACGTCAGCCAAAGGCCCTGTCAGCACAGTGAGTCTGAAAAGCACCTAACTGATCAAAGACCACCTGTACCGGTGCAGCTCTCTCATACCTAAACACACACACATACGCACACAGTCTGGATGGTGTGTAGTTGAGCGTGGGAGATCTAGGGTGTGCTATAAGACAGTCTCTTTGAAGTGCTATCAAAAGTGAATCCACAACTGTATTTGAACCTTGACTTTGGCCAAGACTGAAGCTAAATGTGCTTCATTCAGCTGTTTGTTAATCAAAACAGTTCTGTTTATATTGACAATCTGTAAATGTTGTGTGCTCACTGAGTGCACTGTGAAGTGGATCAGTGATTAGCTAACACTATGTGGGTTCAGCCAGAATAAATCAGATCCAGTTCTGTTTGTATTAAAGACTGATGTACAGGTTTATGTTAGAGTAAAAATGTGTCTCTCCCTCAAGCCATGTGGTTTTCTTCGCAGCCCTGTTCAGACAGTAAAGGTCACATGGCATCCATGAACTACGAGTGGCTTTGGTTTCCTCACTAAGCTTCCTCCTCTAATCTTTTCCTACAACAGTCTGCTGTAACCTGTCTAATCTGTGTTTTCTTAGTCTGAAACTAACAGCACTTTTAATCTATGAGCGGTGGCTCCACGTTTAAAGTTTGGCTGCTTTTATCTTGTGTGAAACTTCAGGGTTGGCGACACATACATACAGAACTCTTTGTTTATTTCTTTCTGAGACGGAGACCTGGGAATTCCCTTTTATTTCAAGGCCCTACTTCTATTTCTCCTTTGCAGTCATATCGAGCCAAAAATACTAAGCCGTGTTGTGTTGTTTCATCTAGCCAACCAAGTAAACAAGCCTTTTGATTCTGATGTGTCAGCATGTGCAGTGCAGTTAAATTATGCACAGATATGCAGACTTGCAGTTTTTCCTCACTGAAGTGTGAGAAGCAGCTCAGAAACAGAAGCTTTCAATTTTAGCTTTTGGCAGATGACAACAATATATCAGTTACTGCAGCACTACAGCTATAAGAATTGTTTAAAAGAAGTGCTACAGGTAATCTATGCACAATTCAATTTATTTATATTGCGCCTATTTACAACAAGTCATCTCTAGGCGCTTAAGAGACCCAGAGCTTGACCCCCGAGCACATGGCAACGCCATCAGTGCCAAGCAAAAACTCCCTCATGGGAAGAAACCTTGAGCAGGACCCGGCTCTTAGGGGGACCCTCCTGCCAAAGGCCAGCCGGGTAAGAAGGAAATGAGGAGAATTAGGACAGTGGGAA
>JBAMYA010102552.1:0-20244 GCA_037176975.1 Arrhamphus sclerolepis | reverse complement strand
TAACAAAACAATATATTTAAAAGAAAAAAAAACTTTTTAAAACCAGCATCTTATGTGTGTGTGTGTGTGTGTGTATATATATATATATATATATATATATATATATTTTGTGTGCTTGTTATGTTTATATAATTGTAACCATCTTTTTTGTGATGTTCAGGAGAGGAAAGTTTAAAAAAAACAAAGACGTCCGAGAGAGCAGCAGTGTGGTCTCCCTCTTCGCAAACCTTGAACACAACGCAGAGATTTGGCTCTGGTTACATATGTGTGCACAAGTATATGTTAAGTCCAGTATATCAATATTTATGCATTACATCCCTCCCCCAACACCCACTCTAGACACAAAGGATCCACAGTATCCTGCACACGCCCACTGCTCACTACAAAATGTTCATCTTCTTTTCTGTTTATCATCTTTCAGTACTTTCTATACACGCTATCTGCCTTTTACATTTGTCTTTTATTGTAACACAATCCACTGCACAACACCCCACACACCTCACTACTTCACACACACTACACTTTTGCTGTCTTGTCTCTTTGTCTGTCCTGTCCTTTAATGTTTCATTGTTGGTTATTTTAGTCCTCTCTGACAGAATCAGGATTTCAGCTGTTAATAAAGATGTTAGATCAAACTACCAGAGACGGCTGGTGAAGGACACATTCACACTCACTTTCACGTAGAAACAGACTGTTATGATAAGCTCGCGTTGTTTGAACAATTTTGTATTGTAGTAGGTCGTGTGATGAGAAAAAAAGAAACTAACAATGGAAGACAGACTCCATAAACCTAAAATGTGGCTCCCTCCTTCAGAGAAACTCAAAAGACACCCAAGGTGTCAGTTTGCACTCACTGCACATGGAGGACAGTAGAGCAATACATGCTTTCACATTAGAGTCTCCAATAACGCCAGAAGAAGTTGCTAAATTTGTCGCTGGTCACTTTTGACAAAAAAAAAAAAAAGTCGCCAAGAGGATTTGGAAAGTCGCCAGATTAGTGAGAAAGTTGGTCAGCACTGACTACACATCCATGATGTTAGTTTTGAAGTATTTAGTATCTTCACAAGTCACTTCAATCACATGGTCACTTTAAATGGTGCTGGCTCTTTAGTCACAGGCTGCTGCTCATGGATACTAATGAAGACGTCTCACTCCAATGAGATGATTAGTACATTAGGAGTTCTTATTGCAAAATGTCTTATTGGTTGTGCCAGCCTGCTGATCACTGGTCCCGACACTACAACTCCCAGAGTTCCTCAGTTTCCGCTCAACATGTACTGCACCTGTGCCCGCATCATCATTCTCATCTGTTTCACCTGGTCTCTGATGTACTTAGACCCTGCACAGACTCAGCTCAGTGTGAAGTATTGTTTAATCCACATTTATTGTGAGATAATGTACACCAGTGTTCTTCAACCCTGGTCCTGAAGGCCCACTGTCCTGCATGTTTTAGATGTTTCCCTGCTTAGTCATACTTGATTGGATGGCCATCAGCTGGTCTTCAAGGTCTACACAAGTCTGTCAATGACACACTAATTAGAGCCATGTGTGTCTGAGCAGGGATACATCCAAAACATGCATGACAGTGGGCCATGAGGACCAGGGATGAAGAACACTGATCTACACCATTTAATATTTGTCTCTGCGTGCATCTAAACACACACTTTAATACTTGATTAAAGCCTTTTCTAGAAGTCTGTGCTTGTGTCTGCCTGCTACTTCAAAGCCTGATAATAACAAAGTTGATATGATTTATTGTCCGATTTTCTTATCAGTTTATTCCTGACATTTAATCTCCTCTTAACTGGCCTCCTAAAGGTTTGTACTGGTGTGCATGTGTGTTGAGTCTGTCTTTGCTGGTGGTCCCTTAAACTAACAAGATCCACCCACACTGCCGTGCATTTCCCCAGCAACTCCTTCTTTCTCAAACACTCTTGCGCTGCTTTTAAATTAACAGGAATATTGATGAAAGA
The DNA here is from genome assembly GCA_037176975.1 of Arrhamphus sclerolepis. Classification (NCBI taxonomy): domain Eukaryota; kingdom Metazoa; phylum Chordata; class Actinopteri; order Beloniformes; family Hemiramphidae; genus Arrhamphus; species Arrhamphus sclerolepis. The sequence goes on along the minus strand of JBAMYA010102552.1, from coordinate 18,271 downwards.
TTGCCTCGACTTTCTCTTTCTTGTCCTCACACTCAGGAGCATATTTGCATTCAGTGTCTCTACATGCTGAAGTTTGCTGGAGTGTTAAAAGTCCTTGTGTTGGGTTTTTGTTTTCGTTGGACATCAGGCTGTTACAAAAACAACCAAATAAGTCAGCTATTTGCTGCAAAGCTGTCCGTAGTGTGGCAGCAGCCAAAGAAAGCAGTGTCCTGGGTTTTATGGCTTGTTCTTGAGCACAGAACTTGTTCAGTGTTCATTTTATTTAATTTTCCCCTTTTCTTCAGGAGCGTGATGCTTGGCTCCGTTTGTTCCACTCAGCTGTTGGCATGACACCTCATGTCCTGTTGTTATGACTGTCTTGTCTCTTCCCCTGATGCCTCCCGACCCTCTAGTCTATTTTTACAACTCCGTTATCTGTGAGTGAAGCTTTCCTGGCAGGAGTTGCTGAGCGGTGCCAGTGCGGGAAAGAATGCCCATCGCGGGCCTCCGCAGACGGCATGGCCCAGGTCCCTGGAAGAATCGCTCACTTCCTCTACATGCTCTATAGATGGTTATGTAAGCAAGTGGCCTCCTCAAACTGACACACTGGTGAACTCTTTACACAACACTCATCGTTTCTAAAAATAGTTTGTCATGTGCAAAGTTTCAAGATGGAACACTTAATTTGACTTTGATAATCTTGAGGTTTGCCAGGGTTTTATAGCGAAAAGTTCTCAAGTTGGTGTCAACAGAATAAGTTGGAAGTAATAAGTGATCAGTGTCACTCTGAAGAAAGTTTCTTTTATAATTTCCGGAGTTTTTGTGTTTATATTACTTAATTGTTGACTTCAAAGTTATACTATATTTATATCTTTATTTAGGGTTAGAGCTTGTGAAACATATTTTTGGTTCCTTTGAGACATTTTGTGGATCAAACAATCCATTTGAAACAAACAGATTAATCTATGATAAATGTGAGTGTGGCTTCAGGGGATTGTTCTAAGTGATGAAAATATTCAGTTTAACGATTCACTTTCTTGCATTATTGTTGCTATGCGCTGTGATGTCACTGTGAGGCCATGAATCTTTAAACCAGATGTAGTGATTAAATGTTCAAAGATGTTGAAACCACATTTTTCCGAAATGTAACAAAAAGCTACTTTCTCTAATTTCTCCATTTGCTTAACAACATTCATTTATTAGACACAAGGACAAGTGAAATGATATATAGTTTATTCACTAAGCAACTTCATTGTATTTAAAGAATATAGATATTTAAAGAACATGGATTTATGATTTGATATCATCAGCACACTCATAAAACAGAGTTTTATTTACCATTGTGTTATGTCATCTTTCTTTTTGATTGCTCTTTTTTTAACTATTTGGGATCTGAGGATATGAATTGTTTCAGTTTTACAAAGTGAACCTTTGCCCATTCCTACTGATTTCAATACTATGATTCTCCAAGACCCCCTTAATCTTTGAATAATAACTTCCACTTTAGATGTTGAAGCAATGAAGATCTTTGAAATATTGCATTGAGAAATATTTAATTTGAATAAGCCTTTCATGTGCGCTCCTTTTGGACCCAGTGTTTATAGCCACCCTAACACCTGCAGTATTATCTAAAGATCTTCCAAAAAGAAAGTGTTGCTTGTTTATTCTACAAATGTTTGTTCATTTTTGCCTCCATTTTCTTGTGTGTCTGTTTAATAAATTGAAAGTGTCTTTATTATGAGTGGGAGTTATGTGGAAGAAAACTGGTTAGAGATGGTAGATGGGTAACAGTAACTCAAATAAACACTTGTTGCAACCAACATATCGACCTTGAAGCAGATGGGCTGCTGCAGTAGAAGACCACATCAGGTGCATCTCCTTTCAGCTAAGAACAGAAACTGGGGCTACAGTTTGTGCAAGCACACCTGAACTGGACAATCAAAGATTAGAAAAGCATTTTCTGGCATGATGAGTCTTGGTTTCAGCTGCGTAATTCAGATGGTAGGGTCACAGTTGGTATAAGCAACACAAATACATGGATCCATCCTTGTGACAACAGTTTAGGCTGCTGGTGGTGTAATGGAGGCTTTAAGAGACCAGTTGAGCATAGTTTTAACAACACAGTCCACCTGAGTATTGTTGCTGACCATGCTTGTCCCTTAATGACCACTGTGTACCATCTTCTGATGGATACTTCCAAAGTCACCAGTTCTCAGTCCAATAGAGCAGCTTTGGGATGTGGTGGAACGGGAGACTCACATCATGGCAAGTCTGTGTGATGTCAACGTCAATATGAACCAAAACCTCTGAGGAATGTTTCCAGCACCTTCTTGAATCTATGCCACAAAGAATTAAGGCTCTTCTGAAGGCAAAAGAGGGTCCAACCTGGTGCTAGCAAGGTGCTAAGTTAGTGTGTATACAATTTGGAAGTGAGATCAATTTGGTAGACTTTTAAATAAAAGTGTAATAGCTTAAAGCTTTTAGCTGTAAAGAAAGCCCTGATCAAAACCTACTTAAAGAAAATCTAGGTTAAAAATTCCCTCCAACAACACAGTAAACAGGTCAGGCTGAGGTGTGATGGAGAGCCTCACTCACAGCTCTGGAAGTGACGGGGGCTGGCACCCTCATCCTGTCCTCTATAGAGGAGGAGGAGGTGGCACAGAATGAGGGTGTTGCACACCAGATGTTCAGCTATATGGCTCAAATGGAAAATAGTCCATGTGGAACCAAAGTTGTGATGCTGGTTGATTCCCTTTATGTGGCCTCCCCCACCCTCCCCTTCTCTACCTCATAGCCTTCCATTAGAGGTTTAGAGGACATTTTTCTTGGAAATTAAGACTTGACTTTACGTCATGGGTTTAATACAAATAAATCAGTATGTGAAGCTTGCATAGACTTTATTTTGTAAGTCTGTGTGTCAGATTTTACACCTGTGTGATGCCTGGGCATGTTGCCATCCATGTCTTCCTATTTGCCTTGGCGCTTCTGCACCACCAATCATGTTGTTGTTGGAAGCAAATTGGTCCCTGATGTGTGGTGAATTTAAAAAAAAAAAAAAAAAAGATATCTTAAAGTAGCAACTGTTCATTAATAAAAAGAAATGGACTATGTCTAATTGATTGTAATGACAACCACCAAGAAAGAACGTATGGGGCTTTCTTCACTTTATATTAATTAATTATCCCAGGCCTTTTCTGATCCCAATGCTGGCACCAGGATCAGATTTTGAGATCCAGGATGGAAGTGGATGATGGAAGTCATCTCTACAGGATTTCTATGTCCGTGCACAAATGGTTTGACCGAGTGAGCTTCTTAAGATTATAATCATTCATCTGGAAAGTACTGTCCACTTTATGAAAACATTTGTATATCACTGCCTGATATTTGGAAAGAACTTCACAAAGTGTTAGGAAACTTGAGAAGGTAGGTGACCCCAGTTGAAAAAGCTCATTCTGCAATTACTGGTCAGCTGCGCTGGCCTGAACAAGCACCTCCCGCTGCCCTGTGTTGCCACTGATTAGATTGCGTCTTGCCCCCCAGAAAATACTCATGTGAACAATCTTTCTAAATGCCACAGATTGGTTTTTCATTTGCCACATTATAGTTGCGCAACTGAATATTTTCCAATAACATGTTCCCTGTTTATCATTATTATTATAGTAATTATTATTATTATTGATAATAATAATGATAATAAACACTGTTGCTCCTGTCCTCTATGTGGTATCTCAAGCAACAATGTTTAAAAAGTTTGCTAAACTTGACCTTCCTCTGAAAGTCATTGTGTTGAAAATCAACATAATTTGTTCAAATTTAACATTGCATTAAATTCAAATGGCCTTTAGAAAGACAAAACAAACGAACAAACAAAAAAAAAAAACGAGAGAATAATGTTTATGGGCATCACTTCCTCTGTCATTAATCTCCACACAGAATACATGAATGTAATTTAACTGTGAATTAATACTACATATAATTTTATATTTTGTTAAGGGTTCCACTCAAGGATCTTTGGTGGTCCCTGAACTCCCATTTTTCAAACTGTTACAGCACCTCCAACCACAACACGGCAAGCATGTGCGTCACCAAGCACTAATAAAAACACGGCAGCCACTCCTTTTCCTTCTCGCTTGCATGTGCCTGTTTCACTGAGTTCTTTTTCCTATTTGTACCACTCAGACTTTAGATATGTTCAAATAACAGCTAAAAACATCTTTATTCTCTTTGGCTCTTTCTTTATCATGTTTTTATGTTTTTTACATTGCCTCATTGCTTCAAATAGGATTTTTGTTAGATTGTAAAGCACTTAAGTCAACTTTTTTTATTTTTAAACTGTGCTATATGAATAAATTTGACTTTAAATTTGACTTTGATGATCTAATTCATGCTAGAAACATGCAGATATGAACTGACTTTCAGCTAACTAGAGTATGGGTGTGATACAGACTAGTCAAGTGACATCAAACCATCTTAATATGTAATACGAGAAAACAATAACAATAAAGTGTTTGGCAGAAATGTTGCCACCACGGTATCACTTTACTGTCTCTTCTGTTCCCTCAAATTTTGCCAGCTATAAATGCCACACAAGTGTTAAGTCTTGTTTTACTTTTTACAGTATCTAGGGTTTTTGTTTTGTTTTGTTTTTGTTGATCTAGATTATTTTGCTTTAGATGCACAACAGTGTTTGGTGCAGCTTCAGCCATTAAGCTCGTGTGCTATGTCTGTGCAACTTGCTGGCGTTACCACTGACAACGAATAGCAGCTCCACCTCTTTCTGATCTCTACCTGCTTGTCTATGACATGTATCTACAGAATGAGAGGATGTGACTGCCATGGAAACAGGCAGAAAGTGGGGTTGATTGGCAGACAGGTGGATTAATCACATCCATTTGCTTCAGTAAAATGATTGGCCATGTTGTTTAATTTTTTTTTTTTTAATTGCCCTATGCCTCCTTAGATGGCAGAAGGTTTTCATATTATTCTCAAGACATTTCAGAATGTAAAACCATGCCTTCTTGAAATACTCACCGACTCCACATTTAACTGATGCAGTCCTGATGAGTCATTGATTTTTCCATAAAGGACTCCAACAGATATACAGTTTTATTCAAAACTCCAATTACATCCATACAGGGGTATTTAATAGTCATCAATGGTCATGGTAAAGCACATTTTAATTTCACATCTCACTTCATTAAGCTCTCTTCCTAGTGCGCTTGGAAATATAGCCATAGTTAACATTCGGGTATAGTGGGAAGATTAGAGGTGAGAGTTGAGCTTTTACTTCTGTCTCGCAGCATATTAACTTTTATTAAGTGATGCAATCAGTGCTGTTATTAGGTATAAGAGCATTTGGAAGTTGTGTTGTTGAGTTTGCATTTTCCCCAAAGTGTCCTGTAGATGAGATCTTGAGTCTCTACTGATACTGTTTCAGTTTTCATGCATGAAAGGACATGAAGTCTCTGAATAACTTCAGTCAACTGCTGCCATGTACACTGAGTGCCTAATGAGCAAAAACAGCTCTCACCTCTATTTTCTATGCTTTTCAGTCTGTTTCATCGATATACTGTGGAGCAAGGTAGGATGTTACCATGGAAACAGCAGGCAAAGACCATGGCCAGAGATGTATATGAGAAATAGAGGCCCTTCCCTCATGTAGTAGCGCGTTTGTATGTTTGCATTATGAACCTTGAGCTCCATGTCACAGGAAACAGAGGTCATCTTCAGCAGCATTTGGGCTTTTGACACAACATGTCTTCTTAGGTACTGGTATTGCACCTTCATCAGGAGACACAATTACACAGTACTGCTGAGTGCTGAATATCCATATGGCAGCTTTGTTTTCCAGATGTTTGGGCGTGACGTTGTGAGAGACAGACAGTTTTTATGTTGATGGCAGTGCTCATAGCTCACCTTTTTATATTTGGACACATCTCAAAACCCAGGCGAAGCTGCCAATCAAAAGTGTAGAATTGAAAATACTGCGTGTGCTTTGCACATGGTGGGTTTTGCAATCAAGGCTCAGGTGGTTAAATGATAAGCGTGGTACAGTGATGTTGTGGAATGTATTTACTAATTAGTTAACTACTGACACATATGCCTCTGTATGATTTCTGCTCAGTGTAAGATTATCATCTCAAATGCTGCTGAAACTGCCTTCATTACTTCTAAATGAGTATATGCAACATGGGAGCTTTTTGCTCCTTCTGAAGGCCAAATTATTCTCTCATTATTCTCTACAAAACATAAAAGACAATCAAGCATGCTTGTTTTTATTCATTTATTTTAGTCACAGGTCAGCTGTTCACCTCATGCTCAGCTATTTCAGTTGCAGCAAATCTCAAAACCTTTAGCAGTAACACTTAAAGCAAATCACTTTTTATATAATCTTTAAGTCACTTTAGAACACAAAGATCATGAAATATCTTGAGCTTAAAACAGACAGTTGTTGTTTTTTAATCTTAATCATTGTATCATCACAGAATCAGATTAATAATTCCTAATTTAAAATTTCAAAGAAGACCAGCAGGCCTGGAGTGGCCCATCTCTTTCGCCATTTCATTGTAAACTTAAATAAAAGCTCTTGAATAATGAGAACTGAAAGTAAATGGACTGCATTTATATGAAGATTTTCTGGTTTTGCTGACCACTTAAAAATGCAAAGGACATAGTCATACTGTTTCTTAGTATATACAGATTTTCTTTTAGTCTGTGTAATGTTTATTCTCTCATCGAAAAATGCTTCAGGGTGTTTAATGTCAATCATTTTGACACAAGGTTAATAGATCTGAAACTCCTCTCATTAAGGCAGGAATAAGACCAAAATCAACACATGTTTTGCTTTCCTGAGATGAAAATCTTTGAGAAGCCAGAGGGTAAGTTAGCTTTCAGCTCATGGTTTTGGCTGATCTGATTAGTTATGGCTATTCAGTGACATTCTTTATATATTGCCTTTAAAACAACAGTACAGTGAAATTTTGAAGAGTGAAAACTTTTTTTGGAAATAATGAAATTATATGAAAGCACATAAAAAGGCAGTTTGATGTTAAATATATTAATACAGCTTATATTTTATGCATTGTCTTCCTTAAGTCACTTTATTTTGGTTAACTTCCTACTTTCAGGTCTCATAAAGGGAAGATTGAATTAGTTTGCAGTGAAGTGGTCTCAACAACACAGGGTTTGCAGAGCATAGAGTAATCTTTTCAAGGGCACTCGTGGGAAGATACCTGCGAGGTAAAGCAGAAAAGGCAAGAAGATAGCTGACATTGAGGACAGTGTGAGAAGGTTAATAGATCATGAAGTCATTATTTAAGAGCCAAAAGGAACTGTGATTAATTAGAACATATCCTCGTTCCTTCAAACCCTCCAAAAGACAGAACTCCTGAATCCCTCAGTGGGAAACCACATGGACTCCATGGTAGTCAGTCTACATGTTGATTTAAGTAATTAACCTTCTAATTTTCCATGAGAGCTGCTTGGAGATCTCAAGAGAAGGAAAAGCGCAGCCATTAGACTTGATTTGAGTCATGTCTCCCAGCCATCTTTAGCATTTAGCTGTTTTTCCAACAGCTGCATGAAAACTCTGAAATCTTTTTGTCAAAAAGCTCCTGCAGTTTGATTGCCTTTTTTTCTTTTTCAAACAAGGTCAGTCAAATTTAATTTTCCTATAAGTTTTGAATCAGAAATGCCTGTTAAAATGAATATCAGGTTGGAGTCATGGGAGCACATCATGGTAATGAGAGGCCAGTTAGAGCATTTTCCAAGGCCATCACGAGGGCATTTCTTGAACTTTTGAACATGTACTTGTTCACACTCTGCATTTGCTGTTATTTTCATTAATTTTCTTGTCTTGGCTGCAGCTAAAAAAGTAGCCACCCATTGCAAATGGAGGTTAAAGCATTACACATCATATACAGCAGTTAACTCTGGATCTCTTGTACAGCCCTCCGAGTATTTAAAGGTGTACAGTCGGCACTTCACCAGTGATGATCCTCTCTTGAGGATAGAGTGGATTAAAAGCAGCAAAGTGAGCTCTGGAAAGGATGTAGTTAGCCTCCTCTGGTTTTCATCTGTCCTCGTCAACTCTTACTGTGTTGCTGCACAACTTTCATGGTCTCTGGAGTCCAGTGGAGCTCTGCCAGCTCAGCAGGAGTGTTGGAACGCAACGCTAGCAACAGTCTGACCCAGCTCCAGAGCCACCACACATACCTCCTGCGGAGGTCCAGCCCCATTTAACCACGGGAATTCATTTGTGATCATGTGCTGGTATTTAAGCAATTTCTCACCTTTCTCTATAGTCTGTTCAAATGTTGCTAAATATTTGACTGCCATGGCTACGCAGGTTTTGACATTAAACCTAACATATTGAAATACAGTAATGAATAGAACCTTGTGTAGTGTGGGTTTAGAAATGACCCTCTGTAGATATGGTGATGCTAGCTGAAGTACGACTGACTGCTGATGCAAAAAAAAAGAAAAAGTGGAATAGTCAACATTTAATATGGACTGATTTGGGTCCATCTTGCTCAACCAGTCTGTCATTTAATTTTCTATCATTTCTTACTCAAGTGTCTTGACAGCCTGTGACATGACGGTTACTCTATCTCCCTGTTTATTTCGTATGGTATACTAGTGTAATAAAAGAAATGTAATAAATAAATAACTCTATTGAACCTATTCAAAGTGCCAAACAAAAAAACTGCCAAACTTCTGCAGTTTGTTTAGACTAATAATTTTTTTCCGTTAAAGCATCCTCTAGAGATCAATTGTTAGAGGTGACACAATATTAAGGGTTATTCTAAAACCTAAATTCACCCTCTATGTGTATGTTTGAAGTCATTTCCCTTTTCTCCCTCTTTTCTCTGAGGCTTTATAAAGTGTCCAACTCAGCAGGAGTGGGGGTCATGGTGATTTCACCCTCACTTAGCTCTGGGGCAAGAGCAGAAATACGACACATCTCCAGGATGGTATCAATATCCTGAGGTTGCCTGAGGTTAGGGTGGGCCAATGACGAGGCAGGATGTCAGTGAAATCATACATACTTCATGACCCAATATACCTGTTATGGCTTTTCCCACAGATGAGGGGTAAACTGAGATTATTTCCTGTCACTTTTTATTCACTCTTATTGGATCCATGCTGCCCCAAGGGTCCTGTAAATAATGACTTTCATAAGTGCTCTGTTCCAATGAGGCCTCACATAAACAGTCATTGGCTGAGCCTGGATTCTCCTGAGCTGGCCCGCTTGGTCAGTCGGTCATACAACCACACTAAAGCAGCAGTTGATCACATTGAAACTGACAGTCCATCTTCTGTTTTTTTACAGACACGTAATCTCATTCAGGGTCTTAGAAGGGGCGGGGAGCTTCGAACAGAAGGCAGAGAAATGTCCTGAGCAGGTGCCAATTTACTAACTGGCCTCAAGTTCACATTGGAGGGCAGCGTGGACAAATTGTAGCTTCTTTTCTGGTTTAAGTTCAACAAAGATGCACTTGTTGAGCAGGATTGCTATGTGTCTTCTATTCATTTCTTCATTTGTTTGATTTATTGAAAAATCAGCCTTTCAGCTTAGATTTATCTTTGAACTTCTAGTAGTACTGTAGGGCAGGGGTGTCGAGCTGGATTTACTGATAGTTACCGTTATAGGGCGGGCAATTCTTTATTTTCTGTAAAAAGCTATGTCATCAGATTTCACACTACTTCCTGCACTCGGTTGTTAAACAAACAAAAAAAAAGTAAATTTTGGCTACAAAATCTCAAATTTCACAAAATCTGAGATTTATCATGAAATTGAGACTTTTGTACTGAAATTACTCATTTTTTGCAATTTTTTAAAAGAACTGAGTTTTTCACAAATAAAGCTCATTTGGATGTAAAATTGCATTTTTTTTTTCATAAAAAGGTTTTTGTCATAAAATCTCTTGCAGAAAATGTCTTTTCTACTAAAGCCGCATTTTCTTTCTTGTAAAATCAAGAGTTATAATAAAATTCAAAATCAGTTGGGGGTTTTTTGCAAAATTTTGACTTAACAGAACAGTTGTAAAATTGCAAAATCGCAAATTTCTGTTACAAAAAGGTTAATTTTATAAAAACAATGATCGACATTTTGTTTGATTTGTAAAATCTTTTGCGAACGCCTACTAAATCATGACTTTTTGACATAAAGCTGCTCTCCTGACTGCGCTCATCACCTCAGTTGTCCAACTTTATGAAGTCAGTACTGAATCAAACCAGGCAGTGGCACTGAAATCTTGTCTTTGCACACTTTTACCAGCCAGATAAAAAGAAGTGGTGGGCAGGATTTGGCCAGCAGGCCTTTAGTTTGACACGTGTGACCTAGGGAATATAATGAATCATCTAGCTGAAAAAGTCACACTTCTTTCTATTCTTTTAGGAATTCATTCCTCTTCTCCAGTGAAGCCAATTGTTGCAGGCAGAACTGCTCAACGAGAGGAACAAGTGCATCTTCAGCTACCTCCGTGGTGTGTGAGGCAATCTCATGATCTCATATTTTTATCCAAATAAATTCATTCAGGCTCCTCTCAGAGCTAATTTAAAATCTCTGCACGGCTCAACAAACAGATGCCAGCTGAAGAGCTTCTGAAGAGCTGCTTCGAGGTGATGACCAGGGGGTGGTGAATGGTCCCAGTACACCAAGAGGTTTATAACATGGAGTGGTTCCTCCAGCATCTCCTCTAGTGCTCAACAAGTTTTGCCTCACTGCAGCTGGTCGGCGCTAATAAGTTCAATTTATTATATGCTCTGAATACTAAAGAGAACATCCATTTTTCCTGAGTAGTTACAGTGCTTCTGGAGTTCATATAGGAAAATGCAACATCTTTAACCTCCCTTTCAGCTGCTCCCAGTTGGGTTTGTCACAGCAACATGATCTGCATGATTAGTTTGGCACAAGTTTTGTTGCAAACCAGAGTGTAAATCCAGACCTCCCATAGGTTGATGAAAGCACTACCACCGAGGAAAGCTGCAAATGCGCATTCAAAGTTCAGAGTTATTTTTCCCCTTCAGTTCTCTCACTTGCTGAGAACACGGGAGATATTGACCAGATAAGATGGGGGTCAAAACCAAACCTTCCAAATGGAGGACAACTGCTGTACTTCCTGAACCTCTTTCATGATCTTTTTGATCAATATAAAAATATTTTCCTCAAAGCATCCTCAAATTCAGAACCACAGGTAAAAAGTATAGATGTAAGAAGCATGGATAGATTAGTTCTAGTTCATGTCTTTTGCTGCATTATGTCTCCTCTGTCTTATTAACTTTAAAAAATGTAAAAAAAAAGAAAAAAAAAAAAGAAAAGAAAATTCCTTTGTTTTTTTCCTTTAGTGGTCACCACAGTGAATGATCATGTTTACTGTACTGATTTGGCATGGCTTTTACACCAGATGTCCTTCCTAAAACATTCCTCCCATTCCGTCCAGGCTGGTGACCCCGCAGTGACTGTTTTTTTGGCCAGGGGCAATGTGGGGTTCAGTGTCCTACCCAAGGAGACTTAAGCACATGACAGGGCTAGGGGCAGCTATACCACAGCTGCCTAAACTTTAGAATTTTACAATATGAAAACAATTGTATTCATACTAATGGAGACAGTTTGTGCTTTGTGTTAGCTAGTGAACTTTTAGTTGTAGTTTTCTCAATTTTCTGATTTTCTTAAAGGTCTGACCTACCAATGTTGCATTTTTGTTGATTTTGTCTTTTTCTGAAACACAATGCAGATCTGTAGTCTTCCAGTGAGCAGAGGCTGCAGGCTGTGTGCACAGTCACCGATTTTTAGCCTCTTAGCCGTTGCTGGTTTATTAGCACTCCCCGCAAAACAATGTGATGCTGCGTTTAAGTGCTGAATTAAATTTGTGTCCCAAATATTTTGTTTGTTGTTCTTCTGTATGCTGCTCTTACTTTTCAGGCTGTAGCTACAATTTTATATCTTTTTATCCTGTTGTGCATGCCGTACACACAGCTTTGTCAAAAAAACTACCCGGATTTATTGGTGTCTGATGTGCTGCAAATCAACCATTTCTAATCAGCAGTTGATCAGGTGGTGAATCTTGTGGGGTTTTCTTTTTTCTTTTTTTCATGGCACCTGGGGCAACTTCCATAATACAACATTTACTTGGAGGTTTGTGCAGTGCATTTGAGTTTACAGCAGGAGTAGCTACATTTTCTTTTGGTGAAGGAATGAGACAGAGAAGGCTGATGCTCTGCTGATGTGCTTCTCCTCAGTATAGTGTTTGTTATTGGAGAAAAAGTGCTGAACTACCAGAGCTGAACTGGGTCAAACACACTGACAGGGAGCAGGGAAGAGAAGAATTAGCAGTGGGAGAAGAGTAACACTGGATATTTGTGGTAAAGTCCTCTAGGGGTGGGGGCTCATAGCAGGGGCTGTCTGTCACTCTCAGCATCACGCAAACAAGCTAGTCAGCCACTTCATATCCATGTTTACTCCAGACTTTGGTTGTGTTTGCCTGTGTGTGGCTTATCTAAGCTTTTGCTGTGAAATCAAACCCACAGGGACTTCAGGGTAAAGGGGAGTTGAGGTTCAAGAAAATCATCTTGTGAAGGCATTTCAAAAGGGTTTGTACATGTTTGTGCACAAGTTTATGCAGATTTAGTTGGTTGCATTGCTCACAAGTGTGCCATGGTCCAAATGTGTGCAGTGGGAAGGAGCTGGCAGCGACTCTGATGTGATCTGACATGGTTGAGGCTTGTAAAGGATGCTTTGGGCCTCTGTGACTCCCAGTGCAAGCCAGCAAGATCCCCCCCCCCCCTTTTTTTTCAGGCCCTCACCCTGCCTTTCCGTACTCACTTCTTCTCCCTCACAGCATCCCTCTGTCCAGTTCCATCCATTCTCCCTCCTTTCGTTGTCAGCATGTTGCTATTTATTTGTCTTGCGGGATCATTTCATGGTTATTTAGAAAGGACTTCAGTACAAGCACACATATGCGTGTGGTTTTCTCTTTTGCTTTGGCTTACTGCTTGTTAACTCTTTTTGTCTTGTACTGTCATAGTGATCATTTGTTGACAGCTGGTGTGACTTATGTGCATCCCTAAGACAAGATGCATCCTTGGTATCTTTGTCTGTCACATCACTTCAGTGATGAGTAACTATAAGTAACTATACTGAGGGTAAAGACAAACCAGTGATGTACACCATCAGATTCAAACAGATGCACAATAAAGCATCTTGCAACATGTATTGCTTTGTTTTAGACAGTTTAGCATTACTATATGATACTCTGAGTATCTGTGAAGTGGCTGTGATCAGTATTACAGTATTAATTTGGATCAGTATACATTATATTATCTCTAAATATGTTGGTATAATGCATGATTTTCTCAGATGCTTTTGGCAAAAATGCACTTCAGTATCAAGTGGGCTGTATACATGTGTCTCTGTCTGTGTGTGTGTAAAGATGTAGTACAAATCAAAAGCAAACCACATGAATTTTGGGGTCAATGTACAGATGAGACTGATGTGGACATTTTTTGGCCACATTTGATGAAAAAAAAAAAAAGAGGAAGAAAACAAAAAACAAAAAACAGCATGTTGTGGCATGGACCTTGTACCAGCTGTCGAGCACAGTTGTGGAAGGACTTGAAGGTTTGGGCTCATCTTTCTGCCACAGACCTGGGCACCTTCCAATTATTTAGTCAAACACAACCCTGTTCACCAAATTATTCCAGGGCTTCTTTTTTTTTTAAAAACAGCTAATGCATGGCCAAATTATGTTACATAGCTGAACTTTGGTTTCAAACAACAAATCTACAAGAGAATGTCTGAAAAAGATAATCATCTACTGTAGGTGATCCAATGGCCCAGTCAAAGCCCTGATCTCAATCTACAAAGGTCAAGAAAGAACAAAATTCCAGAATGATGCGAGAGACTGATAACATCAAGCAGTAAAAGGTTTCTTCAGGTCGACACTGCTGAAAGTAGTTATACAAGTCACTGAATGACGTTCTTGAATATAAGTGCATTATTTTTGCATTTTGACTTTGTTTATGTCAAGTAAATAACCATGGTGTAATGTGGGGTGGTATTCATCTTAGGTTGTGCTGAGCTGAACTTCTTTTAAGACTGAGAAAAGACCACATGATTTTCTATAAGGTCCTTTTGTGTTAAATCTTAGAAATGAAAGATGTTCTTCCTTTTTCAAGGGATCTCATTCCCTATGGATGTGTTTTGTATGACCAGGTTTTACATTTTAATATCCATATTTCAGTGACTTGACTTCTGATTTTTAAATGAAATGAATGAAGAGACATCTGAAAAAATGTTTAATGCACATTCGAGTATTTCTATTTATTTGAAATGCATTCACTTGCATATTTCAGCCTGTCAAAATATATTCCAGAAAAACAACTCCACAGCCTTAAGCATATTCCTTTAACAGAGACTTGAACAATCTTTTACCCTATTTTGTCATCACATGGATAAACATTTTCATCCTTTGTGTTATTCTTTTCGCTCTCCTCACCCTGCACTACTGTATCTGTGGCTTGGCATTTGGCTTTGGGTTGGCATGAATGCTCTGCAGAAAACAGGATTAGCTCAGAACAGAGAGTGGGCGACGTGGAGCGGGTGCCTTCCTGACCCAGCACGCTGCTGGGGGCAGGCGGGACCCACACACTAAGCTCTTTAAAGGATTGCGTACAGATAAAGAGCACATCTTCTAATCTCATCTCCAGATTGCCACTGTCAGAAACAATAGAGGTGCATTAAAAGCAGCATCTGTTGCAAGGAAGGCACCGCTGGCTCACTCAACAACAAGCCAGTTGGTATGATGACTTTTGGTGAAATGAGGAGGGAAGGACAATGTCATTAGGAGCTGAATGTGAATTATGCAGGGTTTGAGTTCAGATGCAGTTATGCAGTTATTCAGGTTTATATAATTTAATTTATTATTATAATCTTGTTTCAATGATTTGCAAATTCATAAAACTGTATTGTGCTGATGGGATATTTCCGTTCTTACATGTCACATTCAATATTTTAGAGCATCAGATGCAGCAGGAAGCAATTGTAAATAACTGACTGGAAGTTATCTAATACATAAACAAATAGGGCAAAATCATGCGTATATTTCAGTTCATGCAAATATTGTATTTGAAGTTTAGACACTTTAAGGCAGGTGAGGTAGATTTATGGAGGTTATGTGCAAGCATGTAAACAATCCTGTTCAGAGAGCTTGTACTGGGATTACTCTATCAATGTCTATTGTTGCCGTGTCAACAAATGCAGACCTGAGATAATCTTCCGTGGCAAATTAAAAACTCATTTTAGTCTTTTGACACAATGCTACAACATTACACTGCATGCCTTAGCACTCAATTCATTTTTTCTTATCTGATTTTTATTCTCACTGTGGCTATTCATAATGTGACCTATTTAAGTCTGCAGTGTAAACTCCTCAAGCCCCTGATTCGACCCGCATGGGCCATGAAACAACATGACGTCTTACGCAACATGCTGTGAATATAAGTAAACCAGAAGACTTGTTGACACAAGAGGTCTGTGGTCAGAAAAAAACGAGACAAATGGATGTTTAGTGAAAATTTTAGTTGAGAACTGGTCTTAACATCCATCCTGGGTAATCTGATAAAAAGTGGACAGTACTAAGCTGAAGTGCAAAAGCACCCAGGATGCATTCGAGGACACACTGAGACCTCAACCCACATTAAGAGGGGGTCTGGGCTGCATGTGATCACATTCTTTTAGAAGTATAAACACAATGGGCCATGCTGAAGTGGTCTGCAGGACTGAGATCATCTATAGAGGCAGAAGGACACTCATTTGTACACCAAATGGTGTCATATGAAAGTGTGACACAAGCAGGAGCCAACAATGTCATGGACGTATCTGTGTTGTTTTTCTTTGGCTTTCTTAGGTATTCTTCCTATTATTTTTTTGATTTCTGACATATCACATTTTTTTGTTGCAATCCCCTGAATACTTATCGTCCATGTTTTCTTGCATTTTTCTTATTACCGTAATTGTTGTATCGTATATGAACTGTTCATCTGTTACATAAAACTAGAAAGAATACACTGTCACGGTTTCTTGCATTGCTGCCTCCTCCTGCTATAAAACAGTAACAGATTTGGTCTTTGCAGGCATGAATTATGGTGGAAATCATGCCACACTGGAATACCAGGTGTTAGATGTGTTCACTTGTGCTTAGATCGATCAGGACTGATTTTAATTGGAGATGCAACAATATACAATTTTCTGTGCTGATTGGGATTTTTTACGAGGTCTAGTGTACTGATCCTGATTTCGGACAGTTCTAAGTTTCGTTCTCAGAATTATAATCAACTGCATGAGTTTACATAACAATAAACAATAGCAAAGGCCCCGGATTTTGCTCTACTTTATTTTTAGCCTCTTAACATCTATTAACATCTATTACATTGAGCACACTCAGCAGGGTGATGCTGTTTGTCTCAAATACATACATTTCTTTCTCCATTACTTTGTATTATAAGGTGGGAAAGTTCCACAACATGCTCCCAGTTGATCTCATCATCACGATGTGCATAAATGCAGACAGCTTAATGCAATTATTAATGCAATAACTGCATTAACAATTATTAATGCATTAACTAACATTCTAATCCTGAATCCTAATCCTTAGTGCATCTCCAGTTTTAATAGCAAGTCTAAACATGGTCTAAAATGGACGATAAGTGAAAGAAGAAAGCTTAACTTGTAAAAAATGAAGTTATGTTTGTATTTAAAATAAATAAATAATGATGTGAACATTCATCAAAGTCAGATTGTCTAATGCTGAGTTGTTGCAAAGATGCATCTGAGCGTTAGTTGCTACAGTGTTAAAATTGCATTTTCCTTGCGTAGAAGATTGGCATTTAGCTTCTCCAAATGATTATGTTGATGCCTAAAGGCCTCTGTTTGTGCTTCTCTTGATTGATTTACATTTGTGCAATCTGCAAACTGGAGCCTTAAAAAACCCATACAAAAGCATTTGGACAGCAACAACACAATTCCCATAGTTTCCTTTGTGTATACAAATCATTTGCAGAGGTTTTCAGTGTGTGGCCGACTGCTGTTCTTTGTTTTATGCACCAGCTTGTGGTGCTGCTCGTCTATTAGAGATAAAGCTGCCAACTTCTGCCAAATTAGAGCCTTTAATTGCCGTTCCAGTGCGGCTTGGAATTGGGGTGTTTCCTTTTTTTGAGCTGTTTGGCTTTGAACATTTAAAAGTTCAGCTTTTAAAACTTTTAAGGTTTTTTTTTTTTTTTAACAAGATTTCATAAAATTCAGTTTGTAACCCCTTAGATTTCATCAAAGCCTCAAGGCAGGAAATTAGGTCTTAGCTTTGATTTCCTCTCGCTGTAACCAATATGCTTACATTAAGACTCTTATTTGTTGTTTGTGGTGATGTTAATTTCCTCTTTGCCTTCAAGGGGCCTAACTGGAAAAGTGTGTCTATCCCACAACTTGTCACTTCTTCCTGTGTATCTAAGCGTGAAAGGAGCATATGTTTATCCATGTCAAAAACAGGTGTGTGAGTACTTCACTTTAAGTTTGAATATACCCGTCATAAAACAGGTTTTACGGGCTTTACATCACCGTGCAAACAGCATGAACGATTGAGTGGAAGTTGTGAGTAAGTGGGGTTAAACTGGGTGGGCAGCACTTGGCAGCACATCTCAGCTCTGGTTCCCTACGGGAAGAAACAGACCGTAAACATGTCAGTTGTCCTAAAGGTTTCAGCAGATTGAGGGCCAAAGCTAAATGATGGACAAAATAATAGCATCAGATTTCTTATCATTTAAACAACCTCTTGACCTCTTCATCTTTACTTTCCTGCCATTTTATTTTTTAATTATTATTTTTTGCATGCTCATTTCACAGACCTAAAAAGTTTCATTTGGGGCAAACTGGTTTTAAATCCAGCTGATGCAACTCTTCACCAAACCATCAGTCTCTCGACAGAAGTAGCATATGTATGCCAGATGGGGGGGTTCAGCAGAGCAAGTGGGTGCTGTGAAATCAATCTTACCATCTCTGTGTGAGCTGTATGTGCTAAAAACACTGATGCCCAACTCCGAACAGCTACAGTATGTACGTCAGCATGTGTACTTTCTGTAATTAGAGTTTGGAGAAAAGTAGAGCTGCATCAGTAGGCCACATGTGTGTTTCAGTATGAGGTTAAGACCACACTTTTTTTTTTTTTTTTTTTTTTTTTTTACTTTCCCTGGGAGGAAGAAAGGGCAACACAAAGTTGTGTCCAAAATAAAAGCAGCAGTT
>JBAMYA010102541.1:0-20244 GCA_037176975.1 Arrhamphus sclerolepis | reverse complement strand
ACCCGCTATTTCCTGTGCAGGGTCACAGGGGTCTGCTGGAGCCCATCCCAGCTCACTTTGGGTGAAAGGCAGGGGTCCACCCTGGACAGGTCGCCAGTCCATCACAGGGCATCCAAGTACAACAAATTATAGTTATATTTACATTTACACTTCCATAATATCTTGATTGTTTTATTTGAAATCCATTGTGGTGGAGTGTGACAGAAAATTCATATAAACTTTGTCATTGTTTAAAAACTGTATTGGATTTGTAATTTAGTACTAACCTTCTTCTGCTGATGGACTCCACCAGTAACCGGTGAAACGGTCAAACTCTTCCTGGATGACAAAAGTAGCTACACCTGCAGACTTGGGATCCTCCTTAACGTTGTCTAAACCTGGAAGTAACATATTTAATGAAAGTTTAGATCCATTTATAGCCTTTACAATAAAAAGAGCTAACAATTATGTAAAATGATCAAAACAAAACCCTGTTATGCTGTGGTGGAATGAAATGCTGATAAAGATATAGAGAAATGTGAAATCAGGCTGTATGAAATCAAGGCGACAGCTTTCAGACCTTTGTGACAGTATGTGAGTCTCCTTTCCTCGCCTGACTTAATATTGGATATCCACAGGTCGTTGTTGTTGATGAAGGCTATGAAATCAGAGTGTGAAGGACAGATCTTGGGGTCCATACGGGTGCCTGTGCACTGTGTCTTGATCTCAACTGGCTTTACAGGAGCAGACTGCTAAAACACATACAGTCTCAGTCAAAGGCAAGCAGAAGACTAAAAGAACTCACTTAATATAAGTATGATCCTAAATACGTGGAAACAAAGCTTTAAAAACCATTTCAAATACAATGTGGGAGATTTTTTCAAAGTGTAAACAGTTGTATCATCTGCTGATGCTGTAACAGTGGGGTCTGTTCCACCACATAAACAGATAAATAACAATGTCACATGTCCTGACATTCAAAAGAAGTAACAACTTTTCCAGATACAGGTTAACTAACAAAGTACTGACGCATATTCAGGTTATGATTGTAGAAACAAAAGCGGTACTATATGCAGAGTGGATGTTGCAGTGACCCAAATATGAAGTTTTGAAGCGCACTTTTAAAATGATGGTGATAAACGCTGAAGAGCTGGCAAACAACTGACATGGTGAGCCCAAAAAAACTGTTTACAATGCAGGCGTTTAAAAAAAAAAAAGAGGCAATTTTAGTGAGGCCTTCACCGCCAGGACAACAGGGGGTGAAGCTTTTATTTTCTCCCGGAGACCAGCCTGCTATCCGAGTGTGGTGGTCATCAGATAAATAAAAGACAAACAGCCACACACAGACTTGGCAACACTTTCTGAAATGAACCCAGAAAGCAGGTCATGTAGAAACTACGATTATGTTGGACCTCCTTTCTGAAGCGGATCCCAGGGGAGAATGGAGACCGAGAGAGGACGACTTGTGATGCAGCTGGAAATGATCAACATTGAGCAGGAAATGCTCCATGTTCAAACTCAGCTGGGGTCCATTTCAGAAAGCAGGTTATGGAGAAACTTTAGGTTACGAGAGAGTAACTTTAGGTTACGTTACAAGAGTAACTTTAGGTTACTCTCTCGTAACCTAAAGTTACAAGAGTAACTTCAGGAGTAGCAGCAGTGAGATGTCTCACTATGGGAGATGCCCCTACGCATATTCCACAGAAGCATTTATCTCATTATGCCAGTCCTGACTCGGTGGTGATCACGATGACTTGACATCATCCTATAAGTATCTTGTGCTACGATGCAGTCATTCAAACACCTCATCTTGTTTCAGAGCATATGTCACTCTACTCTGAGAACTGGGGTTACAAGAGTAATCTAAAGATCTCATTCATAGCACTCGTTTAGACGTCTCACTGTGGAATATGGAGACTCCTGGATTGCCAGACAGCTTACATCAAGCAACCACTATCACTTAAGGACTGGCACTCTGCCCAAGTACCAACCCAGAGCCAAGGACACCGTAGGCCACACTAGAAGCAGAGACATTCAAATTATAAAACCGCACAAAAGTAAGTGGTGAAGACAAACTCGCAGCAGCACAAATGTCTTGGGTGGAAGCACCATGACGCAGTGCCCAGGACGCAGCCATGCCTCGAGTAGAATGGGCGTGCAGACCCGAGGTGCGAGCGAACCCAAGCAGGCTAGGGCTATTGCCCCCAGAGTCCAGTTCGAAAGCCGCTGTTTCGAGATGGGCCTGCCCTTTGTAGGTCCGGCCCACGACACAACAAGGTGGTCACTCCTACAGAAAACTGAAGTTCTGTCCATATAAGAACATAAGGTTCTGACAGGACACAACATGCCCAACCGTGGCTCTTTGGAAGAAGAAGAAGAAGAAGAAGAAGAAGAAGGCAGCTGAGAAATCACCATTATTCTGATGGGCGAAAGAGCCCACCACCTTAGACACAAATGCAGGGTTGGGTTTAAGAGAGTCCCAATCACCCCCTAGTGCAAACTGAGTGCAAGAGGAATGCACCAATAAAGCATGAATATTGCTAACACGTTTGGCAGATACCAAGGCCAGCAATAACACAGTCTTGAGAGACAAATATTTGAGGCCAATGTCATCCAGTGGTACAAACGGAGGGCCAGAGAGACCCTCTGACACAACTGCAAAGTCCCACAGGGGACCCAGGGACCTGGAGACTGGAATTGGCCTGAGCGCTCCCTTCATAAAATGGCAGGCCAAAGGATGCTGACTGGCCATTTTATTCTCAAAGCCCACATGGTATGCAGAGATAGCAGCCAAGTACACTTTGATCATTGAAAAGACCTTATCTTTGTCAATTAACTCTTGCAGAAATGACAAAACAGCCCCAACTAGACACTGGAAGGAAGCATGTCCCATTCCTCAAACAGCTGCCACTTACAGTCATACAGAGACCTAGCGGAAGGAGCCCTCACACTCCGAATAGTGCTTATCACATTCTGACGGAGACTTCCTGCCTGGATCGCACCAGAAGGAGCCAGTCATCCAAATATGTGACCAAGCTGATTCCCCGGCGCCTTAACAGGGCTATTGCTGCCTCAGTACACCGCACAAACATCCTCGGGCTCAGGGAGAGCCCAAACGGGAGTGTTCGTAACAAACCCCCTGAAAAGCAAACCTCAGATATTTCCTGTGCGGTTGAATGTGGAAATATGCATCGTCAGGTCAACAGACATAAACCAGTCGCCCTGGTGATGCAGCAGTAATTTGCGTGTCAGCATCCTCAGTTCATACTTTCTGCAGTATCTATTCAAAACACTTAAGTTCAGGATAGGGTGGATTCCACAACCTGAAAATACCTGGAATGAAAGCCATTCTGACTGATCAGGCGGCACTATGCAAATCACTCCTTTGTTCAACAGTGAGAATATGTCTTCCTAGAGAACACAAGCTGATTCTCCTTAAGCATGGGAATGCACTATGCCGGAGCAGCGAGGGGGGGGCAAATTGATGATTGTATCCCCTCAATATTATTCTCTAAACCCAGGCTGAATTTGTGAGTGCAGCCCAACTCTCTCCCAAAGGAAAGAGAGGTAGCAGCCCTGACTCTCTCTGCTGCTCCAAAAACTTGTGTTATGGAGCCCTCCTGCTGCAGGGTCAAGTTGTTGTTCAACTCAGTGATGCTGCGCATGCGCTGGGTGTTGGAGCATTTGCAGGACTGGTGGCTGAAAACATCTGGCAGTGAGGTGTGACCACCTCCCTGGGCGCTACAGCGACCAATCTCAGCATTTTGTGTCTCATTTTTAACTAACTACTGGGCTGCATCCTCCTCCTTCCTTGTACAGCTGCTGCACTGAAGCCAGAGCGGTACCAAAAATGCTGTCCGAAACGATCAGCATGTCCAGGATATCCTCGTCTTCCTGTCTGACAGGCTAGCCAGGTTGAGCTACCTAGCTTGCTCCTGCAGCACCACCATAGATGTGCCTGTGGCTTGGACAGCCCCCGAGTCCTCGTCCCCTTTGGTGTGAGGGAGTGAGGTGTCCAACATAGCTAACAGGTCTGTTAGCGAGAAGACAACGTGTTAGCTAATATGCTACTCGCGGATGGTATTAGCTTGTGTGCCAAACTGTCCAAATTGAATAAAAAGGTAAAAAATGCCTCAGTCTATGGTGAAGACTGAGAAGGCAGCTAGCGTCCAGCGATGGAGAATTGGGAGAGAATGGCTCCAATCTGTGGACAGTTAAGCTAGTTTACCAGATTGTGAAGTTGAGTTATGCTCTGAAATGAGAAGAGGCGTTTGAATGATGCTGCATCGTAGTACAAGCTACTTATAGGATGGTGTCACGTCATCGTGACCACCAGCCAATCAGGATTGGCGTAATGACATAAATGCACCTGTGGAATCTGTGTGGGGTGGAGGAGTGGGGTGAATGGCTGTGAACTCTGACTATGTTGAACTGGAACGCAGGAAACACTTTTTTTATGTTACAGTTTTGTGGGAAAAAAAAATCTTATCCTTCCATGCATTTATTTTATTGATTTTCAAATGTCAGTTTTCATACTGAAAATGGCCTTTAAATATTTTTCTATATGTTTTTTTATGTTCCATGCATTTTTTTATATGGCAGTATTGTTGTAAGATGAGGAAACTGACGAGTGAGGTCTGTGACCAATCACAAACGTGCTCTATCCACAGGTTTTGCGTCATTTTTACGTGGAGTTAAAAAATTGACAAGATGTCTGTCACACGTCGGAGAGCTGCTGTACAACGTCGGAGAGGTGATACGCGTGTCTGCGTATCAGCAGAGTTGGAGAAGCATAATGCTTTAGTAATGTGCATATCCACCTGACAATCTGCATCTTGTATTTATGCAGCTTTATGCAATTTAAAAAAAAAATACATCTTAGTAAAACCCCTTATAAATGTTACATTTTAAACTGTGCATTGACAAAATACTTCTTAACACACAGAGTATGTCTTTTCATCACAATGACATTAATTAAGGAAAATAAAGACATACCTAGATCTAAAAAGACGTTACTAAGACAAGAAAAGCTTTGGTGCTCAAGCATTTATTTTTCATCCCATATTCGGATCAGTTCTGTATATAACAAAGCCTTGTAGCATAAATGTGTATGGGTGAATGAGAAACACTCACAAAGTGCTCTATATAACCTAAACAAGGTGAAAACAACAGTATATACTTTTAAAATACTGAGTTTAGATTCTATGACAGCCCTAAAAAACTACATGAGATAAGAAGAGCTTTGGTTTCTGTTTATCTCCAGGGCCAATACATAAAAGCACTGAGTTTACCATCCATATCTGCTTGGATCGACGGCATCGTTGTGATAGATGTCGACTATCATACCTGTAGAAGCTCATGGCATACGTACTGTAGCAGATTTAAAATGTACTGCATTAAAGTACATAAGAGTGAAACTTCAGATGACACCATCTAGGTAGATGCTTCCAACTCTTCTGCTTAAACGGCTACAAAAAACTACTACTACTATATTCAGTAGTGTGGAGCGATAGGACCTCAAATCAATATCACTCAAATTAATCATCAAATTAATTGAGCAAGTTACCTCGATTACGATTAATGAGCAATTATTTTTAGTTTCCTTTATTTTTTTGCCCTCATGGATCACTGACAGGCTTTTTGCTGCAAATGTAAGCAACTATTAAAACTGGGATTTTTTTGTAATAAAAAGAGTTAAAATCTTTGATTATCAAGTAAAGGAAAGAAATAAAACAAAATGCAACGATATATGGAAGTTCAATGAATATTTCAAAGAAAATAAATGATTAAGATAATTGACATGAGCAAGATTACTCGATTATTGGTTCTGAATGTTGGTTCTGATCAATTTTAAATGAATTTCCCAGTTCCAATAATCAGCATGCTCGTGACATCATACAGATGTTTTTTTGTGTAATTCTCACATTGAAGATCTTTACCTTGCCTTATTTTAAAGCTACCTTTGAAATCTAAGACTACAAACATTGTGAAAAGAAGAAAAACAGCAGTCAACTCACAATGAAGCCATTGTTTCCTCCGTCTTGACAGTAAAAGAGACTATTACTGGCTTGGAAGAGGAAAAGGCCAGTCTTAGAATGGTAATCATAGGATGTGATACCAAAAGCACCCAAACGTTTACGTTCTCTCAGCAGCTCCTCCTCTCGAGAGTATGCCCCCTGATGTGGCGTAGCCTTAGAGAAACAGCAGGAAAATGTTGCCTTAGTTAAAACCGAATCATAAATGGAAATGATAACTAAGAAATACTTTAAAATTTTACTCTGAAAACCGCTGCAATTGTTTACAGTGCAATAAATATGAAATATATGAGTGATCAACATTAATAACATTCTGGGTAGGTGTGAACAACCATATAAAAATCATAGTTACAATCATGATGTAGATGATGATCTATGCATCTGGCTACCTGGACACACAGGCTGGCACTTGAGCTCAACATGGGTTTTACAAGTCTCATAAGCATTTAATAAATTTCACTTTTCCAATGTGAAGTCTGAACCAACCACACACAAAACAACCACCATCTCATGTGTACAAAATAATAAGAGCCTGAACAGATTCATCAGAAAATAAGTTAAAAATACAGAGGATCCCTGCCTTTGGTATATCACTTAACACTATGTGTACAGTACCAATAGGCTACCAGGGTACTGTCAAAATATTATTTTTATCCACTAGGTGGCAGCACCAGTTTTTGTAGACATGACCAAGAAAGCAATGAGCCAAAACAAATGATACAGATTGCTAGTTTTCTGCCATTTTCTGCCTTCAGCCAACCATGGTGTACAACTGCGACACTGCGAAGTGTAAATCATATAGCTCCAAAGCAAAGAAGCTACACATCTAACCTTTCATGATGTAATTAAGTGACCGAAAAACTGCACAGAGAACACGGAAGGCACTGATTTGGCAAGAAGTAAATGACAAGATAGGGAAGAATGTGGACATACTGAGCCTCACATGACATTCCAGGCTATGTTCCCATCATTTCAACAAGAAAAGGATCAGCACTGACAGCTAGTGGTGATCCTGTCTACTTCACCTGAAAGCAACACAGATCTGCAAAGCCCCAGATGAATTTAAATGCTGCTCCCTAACAGGTCATGTCCTGCAGTAGTCAGGTAGCCTCTATTCACAACAAAAGTTATCTCAAGGTGCTTTCCACAGAAAGTAAGCAAGTTTAATGCAATCCAATTGAGAGTGAGTCATCACTAAAACTAGAAAAACATTACATAAATGCATTTACCTGAAAGTGATCCAACATCTGCTTCCATGACAGTACTAAGAGAGCCTCTTTCCGAATCTTTTTAGGGATTTCAGAGTAGAGTAATGAGTTCTCCCTGCTTCCATAAGGCATTCCTATTAATCACAAAATCAACAAGAGGAAAAGCTTTCACTTTAACATTGCAACTGTTCACAGTTCATCAGATAGTCATATTCAGCTAATTCAAGCAGAAAAAATAAAGTTTACCGAAAGGAACACATTTTAGAGAAATATAGAAAATGCATAAGTTTATACTCTGTATTTTATTCACTTTCAACAAGGTGCTAGCAGCTTACCGAGGTAGTACAACCGGTGGGAGTATGGGCCGTTCTCATCCGTCTTCTGCACAAACTGGAAGTCATGGGGAGCCTTGTTGGCAATCATACCGGAATACTTCCTGCTACAATGGATAATGTCACGGAGGCCCTCCCAAGAGTGTTTCTCCACAAAAAACTGAGATGGGGAATCCTCCATTTCCACCACCTCTGTGCTGTCCAAAAGGCCGTCTACAGCTGTCATGCTCAGAGTCACACAACTGGATGTTGGCATAACAAAGAAACAATAATTTACAACAAGGATAAACTGCATTTGTACAGTTAGTTTATTTTCCTAACTGGTTAAAATATTAGTCATGCAATATGTACCTCTTCCAGATACTCTCTTTTTTATCACAAAGTCTGACCTTCTTGACCCTCTGCATTCACCGGTCAAAACACCTTTTTCCAGCACTGAAACCTGTGGATATAGCACAGTACTAATTTGATCAACTACAATTCCTAAAGTTGCTTTGTTAGTGTTGTGGACCACACTGTTTTTCCATTAATCCTGAGTACAATACAAATAAAAATAGGTGGCTGTTGTTGTTTTATTTTAAATGCCTCAATGAGAAGAGCAATACAGATAACTCATGATTTTTTTTTTTTTTCATTTGTAATTTATTTGCTCTTGCAGCATAGGTTTCCTTGTGCATATGTGAGTGGAAGTAAATGCATTAAATCACCAGTCCACTTGGCAGTCTGGTTTGACATTCTTTATTAGGACCCAATAATGCTTAAGTATTTGTTGTTGACTGGTCAGACACGAAGTTAAAGTACCTTACATTTATGCTTGAACACAAAACATACGAGATAAACCTGGCATATGACTAGTGTCCAGAGGACTACTCAGCAACCACATGGCCTCAAGAACACACACACACACACACACACACACACACACACACACACACACCACTGCTGTCTGTTTGCCAAGATCCCTGAAGGCTGGCTACTGCTTCTGCGGCAGTCGGCAGTCTGCATGTGATCACATTTGTGTCATTGGGTGTAAATGTTTCAGCGAGTGTAGCTGGGTGGGATCTGAGCTTCCTGGTCGTTTAATGTGAGAGTGTGATGATGCGTGAGAGTGAACAGGTGTGCCCTGTCCTCCTTGAGGGATGAGAGGGCAGCTCTCCGAAGTGTGATAACCTGCTCAAGGCTGTGACTTTGAGCAAGGGCGCTTTCCTGTCACCAGAGGAAGCTCATTCATCACAACACATGCTCTACCATAACAGACAGACATGGAGACTGAGGCACAAGCTGATGAGGAAGACGTGCCACGCCTGCGGTGGCTGAATCTGCCTATTTGTGGAGCCGACATGTTGTCCCAGAGCTACGGGGCTCCGCTGGAGAGCTGTCCTTAAAATGACACACATTTACCCACTGAAGATGAGGACAATTGACTGGAGAATTAGGCCAGACAGTCCTGATGATGCTGGCTGAGCCAAGGCTGTTTCACTGCAAAAATAAATACCGCTAATAATTGTTCTCTTCCTTGGGTTAATGAGATATTGTTTTCTGCTTTGAGACAAATTTGAAGTGGAGCTTTTTTTCCCCTTAGATGTACAAAAAGATTACCTTCAAACACCGTCTTTCTAGCTTGAGAAAAGATCCTCTTTTTTTTGTAATAAACTATTAAACAAACCAGTCAAGCAAAGACGGTGAATTGAAGATGGAGAAAAATGACAGGCCACTTTCAACTAATAAATGTCCTCTTTTGGAGAGCAAATGGTTTTATCTTTTGTCTGCAAACGTAGAGGACAGCAGCCAATTATCAAATCAAACGACTGAGAGCGTTCTCTAGCTCTGTTTCCTCAGGGAGATGGAAGCATCAAGACCAGGCAGTACCTTAGCCTGCTCCTATTCAGCATTTTTATCCCCTCCTTTTTACATTCATTATTTTCATTCACAACAACAACAACAATTATTGTTGTAACGATGATGATGATAAAAATAATAATAATGATGATGATAATATGCCTCTGAGTGCGCTTTTCTCCCTTTATTAGGCTCGTGGCTGAGCCAGTCACCATGGCTGTAGCAGCCAGGATTAAATGTCAGCTTAGAATGAGCTTTTTAGACGTCTCTGTATGGGTGCTGTATGGGAAAGGTCACACCTAATAAGCCAAGTACTGTCAGATCAGAATTTCAGCTGAATAATTGCAAAGCTCCTGGTAAAGAACACATGCCATGGTGTAGACGTGTTGGACGTGATCCTGTGTCCTGCATCTCAAACCCAATCTGCATCTGATGCTGAAACAGTTAGCTGGCAACAAGGGATTGAGAAGGAAGTGTTTGACCAAAGAAACAAACAGAAAAGCAACAACAACAACAACACACGGCAAAACGGTCACTGCCAGTCTCCATGATCTGTTTATTCCCACCTCCTCCCTGACTCTTAGTTGCATGGGTGTGACTTTTGGAGCTCATCGAATGCTCCCTGTGATTTACGCTGAGACATGCTGCTGCTGACAGATAGCCGCATTACTGCCAGATGTGTCATGCAAGATGAACGGCAAAGGTGGCGGTTAATGGATAGGACTTGGCTTTAGAGAGGTGCGGAATTGTCTTTCAGAGTTGACGGGTATAATTCTTGCTGTGGTTGGGGCTGTATCTACCAATAGGTGAAATATAGAGAGCTGTCATCTTTTCTGCATCTTGTCCTCTCAGTCCAGTTCTTTCAATATCTGTGATTAGTTTTGAAAACATCAGGGGAGATTGTAGCGCTGCAGACAGGCAGAATTTGTTGATGCAGTCATTGGAGCATGTTAAAATAACTTTTGATGTTGGGTCCAACCTACATCACCAGAAATCACAGACAGGACAGCATTTTTCTGTTATCAGTGTGCATAATCATTGATTAAAAGAATTAGTAATTCATCCCCTGAAATCCAGGCTAGAATGATGTAGTTACAGGATTTCATATTGGACTTGGTCCAGTGAAATGCTGGATCAAATAGCCCAAGCCAAACAATTTTCTTTTATGAGTTTGTGGAAATTAAAACACAGCCAACATTTCCACAAACTGAATTAGAAACAGTTTCCTTTACAGATCACAACACCATGCTAATTTATCTGTGTTTTTACCACGATCACTAAACTGAATAACTCAAATGTGAACTAATGAAACTGAATTGCAGAAATGCGACCTTTCATCACACAGACATTTATCTTCAAAACAGAAATGCCATTGGAAGGTCTGGCATTTCCTGGAATGGTCACATAAACCTGCGTTTGAAGGACATTAACTGTGATTGCCTGGCCCCCCCAACTGCCATTCTTTCTGCAGAAAACCCGAAAAGCTCCCTGCTTGACACTTCAGGCAGCTCCACTGATGCCTGTTTTCACCTCTGACCGCTGAACACACGACTCCTTTCACACAGCTGGAGGATCACTGCGTGGAAGGTCAGAGGCCACGCATCACAGCTGTGAAACGGGAGGGTGATAGGCTCACCATCCCCCCTCTGTGCGATATCATCAGATGGACTCCTGCTGAGAGTTTGGCAGGAATGGGCATTGATCTGACTTGCTCGTCTGCTGGCATGTATTTATAGACATGAGTGGTTTATGTTAGTCTCAGCAGGGCGTCATGGAACTGATGGGAAGGGGAAATAAATTAAAGGAAAAGTTCCTTTTGACAGACACGGTTTAGTCATAAGTGGCTTCCACACTGGCTTTTCTTTGTGGAACATCTCCACATTTAGCTGGTCAGCATGTAACTGCGATTTTCCGGAAAGCTGTCAAATCAGATCTCACTTCCACTTCTCGAAGGAGTAAAAAAGAGACCCTGTTTATGTGTGTGAGGTACATCGCCCCCAAACCAGCACGTCTGGGTGTTGCCATGCTCTGAGCTTCCTACAGATGACTTATTTTTAAATGGGCACTTTATAAATAAATTGAAATTGGAATTTCTAGCGGCATTTAGCTTTAAATATCAACGGGATGTGGAAGGCCGTTGAAGGAAAAACATTTTTTGTTCTGCTTGTATTTTTATTAACGTAACAGTCAACATAACAGTGTCAAACTGGGGAGATGAAGAGATCAAAGAACTTCTAACTCTTTAAGTACCAACTTATTTCATCTTGTGGCCAAACACACATATTGCACAAACTAAACGTCTTTCATTTGTTTTTTCTCTGTTTTTTTTTTTTTATCTACTGGTGCACCGTGTGTGTCGTGCATCACGTGACGTTTCACACACAGAGGACGTCGCGTTGCACCTTTGTTACCAGAATGCCAGTTTCATGAATGTAAGGACATGAGTTTGTGGGATTTTTCTGCCTCGCTTGGGCCAGAATGTAAAAGCCACTGGGGTACAACTGGAGACACGCCTTTACCTACAGAAAGTTAGCATGTCTGATGACAGTGATGAGACTAGCTTGGCTGCAACAGGGTTTCTTCCTATGACAAATCAAATAAGAGGAAGTGTCTGGTCTACATTGTAAGATTAGGATGATGTTTCATGCACTCTGCAGGGCGTCTTTATGAACAAGAAAAGCATAGCCTGTTTGACAGACTCCTTCCATTTTCTTGTGATTAAAGGCAGTCTGAAATGTTGATTGTTTGATAATGCTGCAAAATCCTCCCTTGGCTCATCCAGCCCTGCATGGGCTGTCGAGGCTTGGCTCTTTCCCATACAACATTTGGATGGGAGTCTCTTTCAGATCACTGTATGTGAGTTTGAATTTATTCCAACAAGTGTCAATATTACACTAAAGCTTTCATAGATTGGTCTTGTTTTTCTGGAGTTCTCTGAAAATCTGTTTATTACGGTATTTGTCACAGCCTTTGTCTCTACGCAGATGATTCTCAATCCTAAAAATAGTGGGAGCAGTGGAAAAGGAGTACAAAAGCTGTTTATGTTTGCTGCAGGTCTCTGTGTAGATGTTAGAATCGTGCTGGGGCCCAGAGCAATAAAAGAAATATGTGTGGATAAGAACAGTATTTTTGGAAATGACATTTTATGCATCAGGCTGGGCTGCTGTACTGGCCTGTTTATCAGGGTTTGGTATTAGCTTTGTGGCTATTGGGGAAATTAAACATGCATCCTGACATTATTCCTGACCTTTCTACATCCAATTAAATCATGTGATGTCAATGCAGAAACCAGTGTAGTTCATATTTCACAAGTTTGTCTCATCCTGACTTCTTCTGCGTGCTGAAGTATCCTTGAGAAAATTGCTATTGATGACTTGTACCTAGCTTACATAGCCTCCTTGGTGTGTATAGATATCTGTAGAAGCTGAAGAAGGTTAAAATTGCACCGTATCAGTGCAAACCATTTAATTTGCTAAATCGTATCCAGCATTACAAATTCAGACTTTTTTTTTAACATAGATATGATGAGCTTAAACAAATGTGTTTGAAAAAAAATGCTGTTATCATATTAATTTCCTTTCTTTTGATTATTGTTTATTTATTGATGGAACGTCAATCGCATCCAGCGAGCTCGTCAACAGAAGTTGAGTGTCACCCTGCAGGCTGCGACTCGAGCAACGAACACACGGTTCCCATCACGCTGCTGAACGTTCAGCTCTTAAAACGCCCCAAAGGTCTGAAATGGCAGGTCAGAGGTCTTGCATCATATGTGTGAAGAGGGAGGCTGACGAGCTCTCCATCCCATCTCTCTGTGGGACCATCTGATGGGCTCCTGTTGCAGAAGTGGCTGGAATTAGTATTGATCTGATTTGCTCATCTGCTGGAATGTATTTATGGACATGAGTGGTTCAAGTTAGTCTCATTTAATGAACCAAAGCTGCTGAAAAATACGCAAAATAGGTGCTCTGTACAGTGTCACCCAAATGTTAAATGATGCAAAACACAGTTCCATTAATACCAGTATGACTACTGGTTCCTTTTCCCTGACAAAAACAACTGAAGAAATCAATTGGAATTCTAGGCTTCAAATGATAAATGTAATGCAAAATAATTAAATATATCTTTAGTCACTGACACACCGGTCAGTCAAAATTAGGACAACACCTGTGAAACCAGAAGGTTATAGATCAACGCACCTGGAGAACCTGCATGGCCTCATCATGACAAAACCAAAACCAAAAACTGGTGATGAGGATTCATACAAATGGAAAAGGAGACAGGAGGATTGCTGCAGCCGTCTGCAACACGTTTGTTTTTAATTTTCCAGAGGATTTTGTCGATTACTTTCTGTACGACTTGTCTTTCTTAACCTGTACACTCAGAAAGGGTGAACATGATTGGAGCTTCACCAGCGTCTTATCTCCAATACGAATTTAAATTGATGCAAAGTCCACGTGCCTTGGACCCAAATGTCAAGGCTCTCCCCGTAGCCTCTTCTGTTTCTTCGCTCAGGTTGGAGACTGAGCTGTGGATTGTCTGAAGTCGAGTCCTAATTGGATTGTCATATTTTCACACAGGGGAATACAAGTGAGAAAAAAGGGGCTTCATGCAGTGGCCTTGTTTGACTGTCCTTTTTTCTTTTCCTCAATCCCCTTCTTTGCCCAATGAGATTTATTTTTTTCCATGTGACTAGTTGGAGCTTAAGCCCTAATCTCCTTTGCAGTACATGAAACAAAATCGGCTATCGCTCCTTGGGTTGTCATCTCCCGCCAGTTTCTAACAGATCAATGGCCTCCCTCTCTTTCTCTCCTCTAACATCAACCCACCCCCCATTACAGTATACGGAGAAGCTACTGTTGCATCTTGAAAACCACAGCAGCATAAGTCATCTTTTACAGCTGCATGGACAGCCATGTAATCTCCGTTACTGCCCTTTTCACTCCAAAACACCCACATATAGATGAAGGGATAGTGGAGGGTCAGATCAGAAAGTGAAAGCAATAGCAGGGAGGAGGCTGAGGCCATGATTTAAAACACTAACGTCCACTGGGAGGGAAGACAGTACTCGTGTAAATGCTCCGTTAAAGGTCCAAGTGCCTAAAGGACTAATGGTGGTTGTACTCATTGAGAAGTTCTTTGACAGCCTAAAGGCCCAAATCACAATTAGCGTAACTGAATTGTTGGATTTAAAATTCACTTCATATTGTTGAAGTGTCTACAGTGTCTACAGCTGTGCAGGTTAGAGGGTATGGCATTACATGTAAGATAACCACATTTCATCTCATCTCATCCCATCTCATCCCGTGTCAGTGAGGGGAGTCAGACCTGACGGGGACTGCCAGGGGAGGGTTAAAGGGGGATTTGGGGCATGAGAATGGAGGGATTTTGAGGTCTGGAGTGGGGGTGTCATGCTTACTTCTCCACAGGAGGTGTTATTTGACAGGAGCATGGCTGCTCTGAGTGCTGGGAGATTAAGATTACTCCACATTGTTGAAGATGACTGCTGCTTGGAGCAAGCGGATGAATGCTTGAGTACAATACACAATGTCTATGCTGTTTTCACTCCTGTGGAGCATCATCGAAACAGCTAAAAAGTGCAAATAAGTTCAAAAATCAAAAGGTGAGTTTTATTTTAGAGAATACAGAAAGAAATTAGCTGCAAAGAAAACTTCATACATAGCGGAAATGACAAAATTTATAGTTAAAGCTATGTATAATTGTTACAGTAAAGTAAAAGTAGTACTTTGTTGCTTGTTTTTGAAAATTACAAGCTATCTGTTTGACTAGACATTTAGCACTGGGTGATTAGCACTGTTTTAGCACGCTACAGTCATATTACTTTCCTGCTATCATATCACGTAAGAATGCTGAATAGTTCATTCGATAGTATTTGGCTCCAACTGTCTGGACGAAACATCAGCAGGAACATTAGCTGAGGGTTCTCCACACAGTTCAGTGAAAATGAACCAAACCTACAGGACAGTACTTATAAACGCCAAAATCTGTTGTTTAGCTGGTTTATAATATTCAATAATTGACCATAAATGAATAATATGTGTTTCCTTTTACCTGTTTTTAAATTAAAATGTGTGTACGCTTATAGTTAAGCAGATTTTCAGCAAAAAAACTTGTTAGTGGTCTACAAGGATAAAAATATAAGACTAAAGTAATCATGCAATAATCCTAAATGAGGTAAAATGTTTAATTAGTTGTGATACTTCACAGCGCTACTCTTTGATGGCACTAACTTATATTAATTGAATAACTGCTTACTATCATTCCCATCTAGACAGGCTTAGCCTCCTGGTCGTCCTCTTGCAGCCTAAACATGGACACTTTTTCATTTCCGGGTGCACATCTTCTCTGCTCCTCCCTCCTTCTCCTTTTTTGCTTTCTGTCCATTTTCGACCTCAACTGTCTTGTCATGTTGTCACCTGTCTCTGAGTGGTGTTTACAAGTGGAGGGTTATGGCGCTAGCGCTAACACAGATGGAGAAGTGTCATCAGAAATACATTAATGAATGCACAGCTGCTTCTGTCCTATTCATTTAAAAAAGGGCAAAAATGATAATTCAAAATATCTATTGATTTCTTTTACCTTTTTTCAAAATTCTATATTTTGCAATTTCAAAACATCAGAAAATCAGAACATGATTTTGGATCTGTGATGAGCGTTGCTAAGTTACTGTGTTAATATGTAGTGAAGCTTTTGCTTATGAGATGTGTGATGCAAGTTAAATGTTGCTGAATGAAACAAGGTGATGCCCTTTCGTATTTGTGATCATCCTGATCCTCTCTATCTGCTATTTGAGCCAAATATTGAAAAAGATCAATTCCTGATACCAGCAGCTGATGGATAAGAGAGCCCCTGTAATACCAACAGGCCTAAATGGAGCCTTCTGGGATTCACAGGCTTCTTAAAGTTTATACTTTTGATGATATCTGATTAAAATGAATAGAGGCTACTTAGTCAGGTAATGTCACTTTGATCATTTTGAAAATTTGTAAGGTTTTGTTGTGACCAAATTAGCCCTGACTTACTGTTTTGAATAATTTTGCAGTCCTTGTTTTTAGTTAATTGCTCCCAGTTCTCCTTTGCTGCTGTCTGGTGATGACTCTATTACAGGTGTCTGGGTACGCCCCGTGCCTCCCAGGTGATAAATCTGGTCAATGCACTGTGTTGGCAGTTCATTGGAGGAGCAACAGTGGCTCTCTAATGTCCACAGGCCACAGACATGAGTCCTAGTGCCGCACGTAGACCTAATCAATGTGTTCATGGCTCCCTGCCTGCTTGCTAATGAACGGCTAATACTCACCTCTCACGCTGTTCTGAAAAGCTTCCACTTTGAAATTGCCACAGTGATGATTACCTCCTTTATAATGCATGAGTTTGAATGTAAATGACTTTTCTCCGCCCTTTGCACATCGTCTGTGCAGAGGCCTAATTTTTTTTCCTGCATTCATGCTACTTTCAGAGGCAGATGTGATTTTTCTTCCTACTGAGATGGGAGCTGTTGTAGTGTGCTTGCAACATGACTTTGTCACAGAAGTGTCTAAATCTTTCTGCACCATAGCTGACCTTGAAAACATGAGCCCAGCCTGCAAGCCTGTTTGTTCAATTTCTTGAAACGAGCTGCTTTTCTGTTATGACACTGATGCCAGTACGGTTTTCCAGCTGCTGCACTTAATTATTTATTTTATTTATTTCTTCTTTTCTTTTTGCATCGATGGAAAAGAGTCAACACTAATTCAGCACAGCATACTGCTTTTTAATGTGTTTGCATTTAAACATCCACCCATGGACATATAGAAGCACACTTATTATTATGTTATTTTTCCTGTAGGATAATTAGCAAATTGTTAAACCCAGTGCAGCTCATACGGGTGTTTCCAGCAATGCTGTTTTGGTTATTCATTAACTTTGCTTTGTGCTTATTTCTTGTCTTTAATCCACATGTCCCTGCCAGGACTGTGGTAATTGTAGGACAAGATAATTGTTCACATACTGCAGGGCACAACAACTAACTATAGAGCAAGGCTTAGAGTCTGTATCACAAAAAAAGGACTTTTTTTGTGTGGAAGCCAGTTCCTCAGGCAACCTTAAAGAAAGGCAGAGAGTTCACTTGCACAGCTTAGTGGACTGATGAGGGACGATGTATTAATGACTACAGAATGTGATCCCTCTCTTCATATGATCCAGCGTTTTCTAAAACAATGGCAACCACAGACAACTAAGACGAGGTTTAAGGCAACGTTGCAGGATTTGCTTTCTGAGAAATGATGCAGACCTGTTTGTATAACAGGCTTTGTCAGGACCACTGTGTTTCAAAGTGCATATATTCCTTCTAAATGGGTTAGGAACAAGTATTTTACCCCCTCAACATTTTTTTCCAGGCTAGACCTGAGAGGACTGTGTGTCAGATTGCATCTAGAAGACTGAGACCAGGTTGAAAATCTAATTATTATTACGGACAACTAAAATTGAATCCAATGATGGGATGGATGTGGAGCTTCTTTGCTTGGGAGCTGCGGGACTTACCCTCCGCAGCATCGCAGCAGTGCACCGTGGTTGTTTGAAGGTAGAAGATTGGTGAAATGATCTGTATCGTTAGTTTTGGCTTGGGTCTACGGGAGGTGGTCGTGACTGCAAGAAGCCCCAAGATGCTTTACAACTAGTGCTGCTACTCAGAGGACAAAAACAGCAGTACTCGGGTTGCATGTTTGGGGCGGGGGGGGGGAGCCCTCGAGTGTATACACACATTCACAATTTTTCTCTTCCTTTTTCAAAAGGTCGAATTATCAGTTGTGATGAAGTGCAGGTGGAGGATCTAGAAGCAGAAATGCAGAAACATGGTGTGGCTATCACCTCAAGAATATCTGGTAAATAACAAAATGTAAATAGGGCTGTCTGAACCTGCAGATGTTGCAGCAATACACTTGTTTCACGTTGCTCTGGGGCTAGTAAGATCAATTAATTTTTACAGCTGGGCAGAATGGAGCTTGTGTGCTGGGGGATCAGGGATTGGAAACCCAAATGGTGTTGCCATAGTAACAGTTATTTTCTCTCCGTGTAGGTGATTACTCTGTAATGGTCAGCTTACCTATCGTGGGGAGCTGATGAGGATTTGAGGAGAGAAACAAGTTTGTCTGCAGTCGTCCATCCTTCCATTAACCTTTTTCATGCAGGATGGTCCAGTGGAAATTAGCAACTCGCATTTATACTCAGAGCAATAAAAAGCAAATATTCCACAGCAAGTAAATACAAGCACAACAATCAGAAGACAACATAGGGATGTGAAAGTACTTAAATAAAAATAAGATATCAGAGAAACAACTATTTAAAAGGTGCAACATTAGGGAAGAATGTGCACTTTTACTTTACCCAGAACAGTAAGATAATTGATGCATTTTAATGCAGCTTAGGTTTTACTGCTTCAGAATAAGTCATAGTGAGTAATGAGAGACTGTTGTGAAATAAGTGATAGCCGAAGGTTGAATTCACCTTTGCATATACTGCCAGGACACATTTTGCATTCATTGACTTGACATCAGGAAAAGATTTATGGATTTGTAAGTTCTATTCTTTGGCTCAGAGCCACAGCAGATAAACTACGTGCAAACAGGGACATTAAAGCGAGATGCATCTGAGCTGCATGCGCACCAAAACCATGCACGTGCGTTTTCTTACACAGACTGGTATTTCTGTAGGAAGAAGGCACAGTTCTTTAGTTCATGAATACACAAGTCAGAAATGGTGAAGATAAACGTGAGTGAAAAAGTGACATCATTTTTCACTAAAATGGGTGGTTTTCTGAGAAATATAAGGATTTTTTTTTCTTTCTTGTTCTCTTTTATTTATTGCATAGTGACTTGGAGAAATTTTGGAGTTTGGATTGAACTGAACGCTTTTTTCCACAGACATTTAGTGGGATTAAGATCAGGGTTTACAGAGTTTTAGAACAGAAATCCAAGTATTAATTATTTCAAGTTTCTACCCGTTCTCATGTAGTTTTATCCTTTTGTTTTCAGTCATTATCCTCTTGAAGGACCAGCCAGCAGTTTCTGAACCTGAGCAGTACCTTTCATTCCAAGATGCCTTGAAAGTCTTCAGACTTTACTGTGGTCTGCATCAATTAAAGACCACCTCTGCCAGGTGTTGCTAAGCAGCCACAAAACATAACCGAGGCCCCCCATGTTTCACAGTGGATATGGTGTACTTCTGTTTGAAGGCTACATTTTTTCATCTGGGAACACAGCGCTGATGTGACAGTTTTGTCTCATTAGTCCATAAGACAAAGGACACTCTCATGACAAACTTTGTGGTTTGTCATATTGTAACAGACACTCTGAAAGCCCCTCTGGTCCATGTTCAGGGTGGTGCTCAGATTTAGAGCAAACAACATGGTGCTTATAAACAAATTTAAGACACCTGTTATACCGACTGAGGTTAAAGATAAGGCAGGATAAGACTTTGCTGAGTCCAGTGTATTTAGCACCGTTTTCTCAAGCAGCCTTTCTAAGCTGTAGTTCAAACTTTGGCTAACATGAGTAACTGATGAAAGTTGGTACAAAGCTTTATTTTTTCCTGTGGTATTCTTCTTGAAGCATGAAGTACATCTGTAAAGTTGACTTTATCTCCAAATTAAATCTGGTCAGAAAGGTCAAGAAAAACTAATGCAGGTCAACAAAAAAAATGACACTCAGGGGCTATAAACAATATTGAAAATATTAAGAATTAAATAAATAAATAAAAAATTTCCCTTCAGGGATTAATAAAAGTTCTATCTATCTATCTATCTATCTATCTATCTATCTATCTATCTATCTATCTATCTATCTATCTATCTATCTA
>JBAMYA010102463.1:0-20256 GCA_037176975.1 Arrhamphus sclerolepis | reverse complement strand
GTGGCAACGAGGAACAGGTGAACAACATTAGGGTGTGGCAGAGGTTGATTGGAGGAGAGAATCTCCAGGAGTGGAGCCGTCAGAGCTGCACATGACAATAACCAAGAGTAGTCCACGACTCAGACTGTTGCACAGGTTTCTGAGACTGCCCCCTAAAGGCAGCAGTGTGCTACAACATGTAAACATGTGTCTGTAAATCACTAGTGCAGAGCTGCTGTATAACCATGTTCAGGCCCAGTGGAGGCCATCTAGGATTACAGTTGCTGCGCAAGGTTTTCCTCCAACTATTCAAGATCACCTCTTCCTTTAGTGTACCAGTTTTTTGGAAGGTTTTTGTGAAGAGGAATTTCCACGTTGACGTTCCACAGTAGACTAGATCATTGGTTTTATACTTTGCTATCTTTTGTCAAGTACCAAACTAAAAAACTGCCATGATCTTGGGTTTCTGTCGGGTTTTAGTTCGCCTGTGTTCTTTTGTATAACTTTTGTTCTGCTTTTTCTCTTTCTGTTGTTGCTTTTATTATGTTTTATCCATATTTTAAATTATTCTGAGTTTAGTCTTAATTTTTCTGGCGAAGCCTCTGCTCTTTCATTACACATATATTTTTGAAGTATTTTCGCTTGTGTTTGATTTCATTTTGACTTCTTGCAGCCAGACCGCCCCAAACAGGCCAAAGCTCCTGGGACTGAGACATTTAGTAGGCTGTCCACATCCCCCAACAACATAGTGTCACACTATTAATGTGTAATAAATATGGTTGCATAGATTCAAATTGTGTATCACAAAAAAGAGGGATAACTGTGGAAATGAACAGATAAACTGATATTTATTGATGGTGAAATCGTCATATAGCTACATAAAAACCTGGCTACACATTTAGTTTCTCTCAAGACATAATTGAACAGCTGATTATTTCAGTTTAATGACTGTATAAAGCAATACACATTGACAACAATTCAAAACCTGCAAAGGATACTGGAAAGCAAAAGAAGATTCTCTGACTTGCTCATTTAGAAGGGCTTTCGTCTGGCTTCCTTTAAGGAAAAAGCTTGGATTATGTCCCTAAAATCCAGCTCGCGGAGGATGTCATGGACATCAGTGTGAGGTTACTGACTTCGTCTCGCTGCATGCTTGATCGCAGCTTATTTTTACCGCCAAGGCCAGTTTAGAGAAGAAACACTCTCCACTGCAGTAACTCCATGACTGACTTGCTGCTCTCCTCATTTTGTAGAAAACACCCTGAACCGCACTACTTCCTCCACAAAGTCATCCTCCAAGTCACTCTGGTATTTCTTCTGCTATTTCAGTGCTGCTGAGCTGAGTCTGAAATACACAACATTATTAGACTGGTGTCTCCAGTCCAGCTCTGACACTAGCCTGTCTACTACATAGATGCAGTCTCACGCTCAGGTGAACTCTCAGGCTGTTTTTTTTTAATTTATTTTCTTTTGTTGAGTGTTGAATAAAGTTTGCATCAACCATTAAAACTGTTCACTGTCTTCACAGCAGTTCACACTGTTGACCCCCACCAGATTGAATGTATGTGCTGCACGGGGTACCCAGTCTGCGAGTGGGTCCAGCTCTTTGAGTCATGTAGGGTCCTGACATATAGCTGCACTGTTGTAACACTGCCGTCGGTTTTTAATGCCCATCTCTCCTGAAACACTAATACCTGATCTGATTTGATTTTCCATTGTTTTGACCAAAATAGATCCAACTTGTCAGTAACCCTGCATAGCTGTTTGAAAATGAAAGACGCAAAGCAATATCTCTACATTTCTATTGGCTGTTGTCAAGGTGCTTTCATGGCTCACGTGTAAATTGGACCAATCAGCTGCCACTGACATGACTGTCAGAAAATTCAACTAATTACAAAATCAATTTTGTCTTATAAATGAATGTTTTAATTGGCTCCTGGTTGGCCCCTGATGCATGTGGGTCCTGGGGCTGCAGCCCAGCCTAACCAGTAAGGTTAGGCTGCAGCCCAGCCTAACCAGTAAAGTGTAAGGCGGTTGTGTAGTCTCTGCTCTGCTCAGTCTCAGTCATCTCCTCCTGCCCTTATGTGTGTGTGTGTGTGTGTGTGTGTGTGTGTGTGTGTGTGTATTTTCTTGTTTTTCTTGCTTTCCCTGCTCGTCCATAATTTCGTACTTCTGCAAACCTGAAAGAAAATATTTTGTTTTTAATGGTGGACCTCTTTCAATATGTGCTATACAACCCTTTGTTGAACATTTGCTGGTTCACATGTTCACATGGCACTTCAGGCTTGATCCAGTCTGTGATTAGAAAAAGATTTTATGTTTTCCATTAGGTCGACTGTCTTGTGTAACGGTTTAAGCTAAAATGATTTATTATCTCGAATAACTTTGGACAAGGTAATGTTTACCTCTATGTAGTGTTCCCTCTTCTTTTAAAGCAAAACAAAGGAACTTGAAAAGCCCTCCAAAAACTTTACTTTAGCTGTAGTTTGGCTTATAAAACGATAAATGCACTTACACCACAGCCTGAGAGCTCATTGTTAAAATATATATCAGATTAAACCAGAGCTGACACCAGGCCACATTGCCAGCGTTGCCAGATTAGCAGAGAGAAAACCACAATCAGACAAGCTGCTTTTCCACGTTTGCTGTTTTTATCATTAATGTGTCTCAAACTATAATTTAGGAAACGTGAAATACGTCCACAACTAAACAGACAGTCAAACTGCCAGTATTTGTTCCATGGCCACAGTGTTTACTATGTGGAGTTAGCCAGATGTTAATTATGAGATGAACGTTTTGTCAGAAGAGACAAGAAAAAGAAGTTCCTTGTTTGCTCACTGGTTCATAGTTTATTTAGTTATAGTTGCTGGGTGATGAGGCAGCAATATTTACAACAGTGGTAACAGACAGTTGCACTTGTCAGCCAGAGAGGGTGCTAAAGAGCAGAACCTTACATGGTGTTGCTTTAATAGCAGTTCATATACATCTGGAACCTGTGGAAACCAGTAAATAGTTTTAGAGGAATGTTGTCTGACTCTGGTCTGTTATAAGATTGAACCTACACAATATTCCTGGATTTTCTTTTTTCTGTTTTCTTTTAAATTTTTCCTCAACAAGCTTTAAGCCATCTGTCATTCTGTGCAGCTACACTATTCCTTGCTGTTCAAACATACTTTTGCAATATGACATAAAAAACTTAATTGTTCTATGTTCTATGTTCTATATATCTGTTTTCTGTGTCATAATTTACCTTCTTGAGTGTGTGTTGTGTTGACTATTTACTGTGAATGAAACTGCCCCTGGGAAACATTAACGATATTCCAGTCCAGTCAACACAATTTTAATTTCATGATGCAGCCATCATATGCATATATGACTGGACAAAGCATCTGGTCATGTGACTCATAGGTTTGTACAGAGCACTTTTGAAGCTATTTTTGATCAAACTGGGCAGTGCCATGTTGCAATGAGGTGGAACCAGCACCTAGTGGTCAGTCAAAGAACTGCAACACATTTTAGTTCCTTGATGGGCTTCTATCCGGGAGTGTAGCTGCAGTATAGCTGTTGCTTGGATGCACCAATTATTTTCCAGTGGTTTTCTTTGGTTGAAGAGTCTGTTCTTCAGGCTGGCCAGTTCAGCACCCAGGTTCCTCCACCAGGAAGCATCCTCTGTCATGGGTTTTGGAATTGTCTTTCTGAAAGATGAAAGACCTTTCCCTGACTGGGAGCATATCCTGCTTTAAATCGGAATGATGTTTTTTTTTTTTCCCCTTTACTGATATATGAGACACTCCACAGACACTGACACCCCTCCATACCATGAGAGACCTGATGGTCCTTTGCGTCTTTAGTCTAGAGAACACAGCACCTATGGTGTCCAAAATGAAACACATGACAGTTTTCTACTTTGCCTAAATCCATCTCAAATGAGCCGTGGCCCAGAGAGGATGGTGGTGTGTCTGGAGTATGGATGATGAGCAGAGCCAAAACTCTGGTCCTGTGATCTATCTGACGTAGTTTCTCTACGATTCTGTTGAAGTATCAGCCATCGCAGTGAGGCGGTGCACTTCTCTCTGCAGTTGTGAAATGTCACACATGCAAAGAAACCTTCCCCCAAACACTCAGTGTAGACGGTTCAGGTTGTGTAGTCTTTCAGCTTGGACCTGGCTTCATTCATTTGGTTCTGATCACTGCCCACTTCACTGTCTGTCTGTAGAGCGTCCATCAAAACCTCATGCTGGTAGGACAGAAGCTCACTCTTAAAAGCCTGTGCAGGCTGCAGTTGCGTTTTTTATTTTTTTCTGAGGCCAGAGTTGGAGCAGGAGTTGCAGGCCCTACTTTGTTCCTCTATACGCTCTCTTACTCCATCACTGGCTCAACGGTGCCCCAGATTCTCAGAGAGCTTTGATGGTATTATGCAGAGAGGAGATGGTTAAAGTTGTCTCAGTTTTACGTTTAAGATGATAATTCTGAAATTTTATCACAGTTTTTGTCCTGTCTTCCATGCAGGCCAGCTACTGTGAATAAGATGTGGGTCTCATCTGTTTTGGAGCTGGGGTTGTTGACGACGCTCACATCATGTTATTGTTGCTGTTCATCGTGTCGTTACGTATTTTTTAGGGCACTGCAGACGCCGGTTTGTAAGTGAGAGAGGGTAAAATGTAAATAGAAGTTATGGTGATTGTTAAATAATACACATGGCATTCCTGTGGGAAATAAATCAAATGACACAGCAGATGGAGGGTGCACAGAAACCAGCGGTTAGACTGCAGCGAGCAATGAATAGCAAGCAGATGACAACTGAATCTGTTGCTGCATTCAGTTTTGGCTCATTGTTGGTATCCAGCAGTGTCGTGACAGCCGTCCCATATGGACCAATGAGCAGTGATGACTATTTGGCTACGATGGCGTGAAGTCGTTGATTCATCATCCTACCTGTCTGCAGCCCTGACCTGTCCCAAACAGAGACATAGTAAAAGAATGGAGAACACAAAAGACGTCTTTGCAGGAAGAGAGAAACTCTTCATCTTTGGTATCCTTAATGCCAGAAGGCCATTTACATGTTCTTTAAAGGACTGGCAAAATCTTCGGCCTCAACGTTTTACTGCTGGCATAAAATACAGAAATAAAAAAGGCATATGCATTAATTGATGAAATTATTGTTGTTGTTTTTTTTTAGTTTTTTTTTTTTTTTTTAAGAAATTGATAGATCATGAGGTGCTACCTGGGAGCTAGTTCAGGCAGACAACCCAGCTGTCTCCCCTCAGTATCGTTTTATTCCAGTTACTCATTTATGGGTCTATTTAAGGAGATTCTCATCTCTCACATGCCTGCTGATGTCACCGCTTCTCTTAAAGCCCCGCCTCCTCCCAGGTCCACCTGTAAAGTTAAATTGATCTCACTGAGAAATAGTTATTACATTTTTTTTTTTCTATGATCATGACAGGAGAGGGGAAAGCCGCAGAGGAGATGAGGAGTAAAACCATACAGACGCCAGAAGCACTTGAGAGGTGAAGAAGAGGAGAGGAAAAGAAAGAAAGAAAGAAAGACAGGTAAGCTCAAAAGTTTTATAAATTAAACAGCACTGGCAGCGCACAATCAAGCATTATGACGGCTTTATTTAAGTAGTTTACCTTCGGAGATTTATAAAGTTGACATGAGTCAAATTGAATGATTTATTTATTGCAACTTTATTTTGAAACAATTTCAGAGAGAATACAGAATGAAAAGTTTTTGTGGGCGGGGTTAAATCTGCAAGATCAAAGTGAAAACAGCAGAAGTGATCTTGTACAATAAACCGCTGTTCAAAGGTCTCAGTGGATTCAGAAAACAGAGAAATCCTCAGTTTTTGTCAGCCAATCAGGTTGCAGCTAGGCAGCAAGAGCCTAGCCAATGAAATCATATGTGGGGGCGGGTCTTGCCTGGTCTTTCAATGGTCAGTGCTAATTATGTAAAAATCAAAGTGGCCAATGATACGCCAGTCAAAAGGCAGATTGACTGATTAGCCTAAGAAAGTTAAAAAAAAACTTATTTCAATCAAATTATTTTTAGTTTTTATCTAAATAGAACAATAATCCAGTCAAGCATTGTTTTTACTTGAGAAAAATAGTATTATTTAAGAATGAATATACCTAATTTCAAGATTTCTAGCCAAGTAAACTGGACAGATTTTTTTTTGCTTAATATTAGATAATGTGACTAGATTTAGGAATATTAGTATTATTTTTAGAAGGGCTGTTTTTGCAGTGTACCTCTGCTGTTATTCTGATTCTGCTGTAATATAGAGACTGAAAACAAAAGTCCATGGATGTCCTCTCAGCTTTGATTA
This sequence comes from Arrhamphus sclerolepis, assembly GCA_037176975.1. Taxonomy (NCBI): domain Eukaryota; kingdom Metazoa; phylum Chordata; class Actinopteri; order Beloniformes; family Hemiramphidae; genus Arrhamphus; species Arrhamphus sclerolepis. Next base: position 13,949 of record JBAMYA010102463.1, on the reverse strand, counting down.
AGCATACACTACTGAATAAACCTTTTTTAGGTTAACAGGAACTTATCGAGCCTGTTTTATGTCCATGACGTGGAATATGAGACTAATTAATAATTATTTTAAACAGGTAGTTGTTCATCCACTTCTCACAAAACTTTAGGCCCATTTCTAAGTTGCCTTTTGTGTCAAAGATCTTGGAGAAAGCTGAAGCTAACCAGCTCATCCCTGCTCAAGATTCCAGTCCAGTTATCATCAGAGGCACTTGATATTTTGTCACAACGTTGGTAATGATGCATTTGGCATCACAGACGCGCTGCACATTCAAGCTCCTATCGCTCTGAGAAATGCAGCAATTAAAAAAAAAAAAGACTCATTTAGCGACTACCAAGTGTGTAGAAACCTAATCACCTTGGCCATCCAGCGCCACATGACTTTAGGGACATCTGACAGCACATCTGAAAAACGGGATTGGGAGCCCCCAGCTGTAACAGCTACCTACGCTGGATGCAGATGTAAAAAAGTGTAAACTAGAAAGGAGTTTTGTGATTGCAGGTATTGAGTTCCTCAAACAGAATGTCCAAAATGTCAATGCTGGATCAGTGATGTGTTTTAATGATTGTTTCCTCGTTCATCCCAAAAACATTCACATGAGGGCGAATAAAGGTTCTCTGCGTCTCTTTGCTTCGTTTGATGTCTCCTTCTTGTATCAATAACCACAGCCATGCGCGCATAATTACGCATACACACTGTTTGTACGTCTTTTTGTACGTGTTAAATTTAGACGCAGTTTCTGAGGAACAAAATTGCGTTCAGGTTTGATTAATCCCTTTGAGGGTGCTAAATTCATATCTTTACATATTCTCCTCCCAACACATGCAGAATTGCACGTGAACACCCAAAATTGCACATTCATTGTGGTGGATGTGCTAACTGGATTAGATGTGCTATTTTCCGCGCAAACCATTGCGCTCACCGTTAGTAAGTCAGTTTGTAGGTTTTTTTTTGTGTGTGCAGTGAGTTTACTCTTGCTTTAATACACTCAATCCTTCAGTAAGTATGGCCCTTTGTCTTGCACGTGTTTCTTTCATCTTAAAAATATTGCCAAACTGAGAACCGAGGCCAAACTGCAGGCCGAGCTGGAGTTGATTATACACGCTTTAGTGTCATCTCAGCTTGACTACTGCAACTCTTACGTGTCAGTAAGGCCGCCATTAACCGCTCGCAGTTGGTTCAGAAGGCTGCGGCCAGGCTGCTGTCTAAACCTGGGAGGACTTGCCGTATAACTCCCATCTTGGCCTCGCTGCACTGGCTTCCGGTCAGTTTCAGGATTCATCTTAAAATCTTGATTTTAACCTTCAGAGCTCGTCCTGGTCAGGGTACGTGAGTCCGTGTCTGAACTTCTTCACCCTCTGAACTTGGCTAATAACCAGAGGAGGCTGTGGACTACTCTTCCTCAGGACCTGAGACTCAGCTACTGTGGACTTTTACCAAAGGGTTGCAATAATATTCCGTTGGCATTATTGTCTTTTTTGTGCTTTTATGGACTCTAACAATAATCCTTTTATTTGTGTTCCTGTTTCATGGTTTTTAATTTGTTACCTGTGTTTTTATCATGTGAAGCTCTCTGTGAAAAGCGCTGTATAAATAAATTGTACTGACTCCTTCCTTTCCTAATGTTACTCTGATTGCTCTTTAACTCCTCCTGGAATGATAACCTCACCTTTCCTAGATCATTTTTCCATAATTCTAATCCCTGTGTGATGTTAAACTGATTGGCTCTTCAACTCTCTCCAAAGCTTCTTCTTTTCCCTGCTTGCAGAACCACATTTATGGCCTCTTTCCATCACAGAGACAAGATTCTTCCTCCCAGACCTTAACATCATCATCATCATTATTATTATTTTGTTCCTTCTGCCCCTCATGTTTCATCACACTCAAGTTCTATGGACTTACTGTATTTCAAATTTTCTATCATTTCTTCTCCCTTTTCTGTCTAATGGATCATCTTTGATATTTACTGACTCACGTTTATAATTCACCTGTTCTTTAAGAGCCTTATTTCATCTTTTAATTGCTCTCCAATCTTGAATCTGCTAAGGACCAGTCTTCTCTCTTTTTGCTCAGAGCAGTTCTTCTTGGAGCAGTTTTTCTCCGCTGCTCCTAAAATAGCAGCAGTTATCTCAGGATTAAAGCCACGAGCCGACTGGCTTCAGTTTTCCACTTTCAGTTTCTTCTCATTCAAACTGTTTCATTTGCTCCCATCTGCTTTTTATTTCTCCGGCTGTCCCTCTGTCTTGTCTTTCTCTGTGTTCTGCATCAGGTTCTGCTCCAGTGATGATATTGGGCTGATATTGGATTCAGATACTGGCTTGTGATCAGATACTGGGTTCTCTGCCAACTATGCAAACTATTTCCCTCATCTAGTCCATCAGAATGTTTCTTTCCCCATTTGCTTACATGGTCCACAGGAAGTGATTGCTTCTGTGTTTCATCAGTCTTTTAAAATGCTGGCGTATCCCTGGATGATAAACTCCAGCGAGGGTTTCAGCCCTCTTCTTGCATGATGGTAATGTCCAACTTTGTTTCCAGGTCATGAATGCATCGCTGAAATTCTTTCCCATTTCAGATTGGATTTATACCTGAGATTGGATCGATAAGTCTGGGAATAACAAGTTCGCTCCCGGGCAGGATGGACTCGCAGCAGAATAAATCAACTCTTACACATCACTGTCTTTCCTGAGGTCAGCAGTGTGACGCTGAATCGATTGTGTGCTTCCAGTACTTTGAATTGCGAACCTGTCCGCCTGCGTAGGTACTGACACTGCACGCAGGACGTATGAAATATGAGGAAACATCTTTAGAAGTGACCCACGCTGAAGACTTCACTGTTTGACTTTCTTTCTGCACTTGTGTCTTTTTTTGAGTTGCTTTAAGGTTGTTGTTTTTTTAATTAAATAAATGTGAAGTTGAACGTCATCCTCTCTGCAGGTCTAGTCTGATGAGTGGGCGGGGACGTAGCTGATTGACACCCCCATCTGGACCGGAGGAGCGTGCAGCTGTGGTCAGAACATGGACCGTAGATTCAGAGGGCTGTCACCTGCCGCCAAAGCCATTCTTCACCTGGTGTTTCTGGCCAGGCTCGTCCCAACGACCCACGCTGACAGTGAGTCCCAGCTCAGCTCTCTGGCTTCCTGGATGTTTAAAAAAAGCAGCTAAGTGTTGTGTTTAAGCTCTTATTTATCCACTTCATGTCCCATCAGCCATTTCTGACTAGAGCCTCAGCCAACAGGTGCTTGCTGGTCTGGACAAGTCTGGATGAGGAACATCGAGCTCTTGCGGTTTCACTGTCCATGAGAGTCGATCAGACTAATGGTTCTAGTGTTCGGACTGGGCTTTGGACTTGGGGGTTTTCTAGGATTTTTCAGGGGTTTTGTCTTTCCTCTGGTATATTTGTCCTTTTTCTGTTTTTGCCAACTTTACTTCCTGTTTCATTTTGTTGATCTGTTCTGATCGTTGAACCTGCGTCTGGTCAGCTTCTACGTCCATATGTTGTCTCATCTTTCCCTTCCTCCCTGCTGATCCGACCATTTCCTTCTGGTTCTGTTCAGTCCTGGTTCTGTTCAGTCCTGATTTGGGTCAGTCATTTCTTTTTGACCCTCTTCCAGAGGACTAACAGTGAAGAACTTTTTGTTGGATTGCTCCTGCCTCCTGGAGTCCTCTCCACACATCGAAACACTGAAACACATTGATCTTGGTTTATTTTGGTGCTGGACCACAGCTGTCCACGTGGACCTCATCCACCACAGTCCCTAAGAAGTTGTCATGGAAGTCCAAGTCTTTAATTAACTGACGATGCCAAAGCGGGATCAGCCGCTGTCTAGCATCCAGACTCCAACGCCTCATCACCTTGAACCCTCTCAGAGACTCTACAAGGACAGGCTGATCTGATTGGCTCCCCAAGACTTTTGGGAATAATTAATGAGCTCCAAAGTAGACGGACCTGCTGAGCAAATTTAAAGTTAATTGCGGTAGGTCTAGATTTCTGATACAAAATGAACATAAAAACGAAATAATGAACCTTAAAAATAGATTTTACTCGTCTTATGTGAAAGGTCACGTGAGGGAAGCTGCAAACTGGTATCGAAGTGAAACCTGCAGCCACTCACACAGGTTTCTGTTCATGAAGACTGCCAAGTCCTGGAGAGAGGGATCTTTGACTTTAAAGGTGTCAATTTACTTCATGTCCAGTGGGATATGACAGTTTACGAACATGGTTCAGGTTATGGAACATGGTTCAGCTACGTCCTGAGCTACGTCGTTCTCAAAGAAACAAGTCTGCATGGAGCTGATGCGTTGAGAGAAACAGTTCTACTTTCTTCTCCAACCCACATTCATACAAGTTATGACAGACTGCAATGAAATACAATACAAACACAGCAAAAGGTGCTCATCCGCATTTACAGGTGCTGTTTTCCACCAGGTGTGGTCCACCAGGGATGAACCTCTTTGTGGAAGCGCATAATTCCTCTTGAGTCTGCAGAAGTCTGCTCTTCCAGGTGATGTTTGTAAAACGACTCTCTCCCTCTCCCTCAGACATGCCCAGCTTCATCAAGGCCCCGGATGATCAAACGGGGATTTCGGGAGGAGTGGCGTCCTTCGTTTGTCAGGCCGTGGGTGAGCCCAAACCTCGCATCACCTGGATGAAAAAAGGGAAGAAAGTCAGCTCTCAGCGGTTTGAGGTGCGACGTGTCTGCAGCACCAGCTCGTCACTGAGCTGCTGACCTGGCGTAAACTGCATCCCCTGGTTACTATGGTTACTGGTTACCAGTAGTCCTGCCTTCACTGTGTGCACTGTAGGTCCTTGCTGCAGAAGGACGTGTGTGGTCACACAGAGACACCAGTCTCAGAAGTAAAGCTTGGACAATGGAAGGCTCTGATATTTGGGTAGAAATGAAGTTAGTTAACGATCCTGACTAGAAGATTTAATTAAAAGATAGAAAGTTTTTCCCCCCCAAAGACTTCCAAACATAATAAATACACAAAACAAAGTTTTAGTTTTCATGTTGGAATAATTAGAAAAATGATTTACGCTTCTGCTTTTCAAACTGATGCCAGTAGAACGAATAAGATTATTTTTATCCTTTCATTTGTTTTATTTATTTGGGAATAAATAAACTATTCTGTTGCTGTAATAAAAGAGAAAATAGAAGAACTGTCACACTCAGAGCTCAGAAAGTCATCTTTAAAAGGCATATTTTTGGGGGGTTTTTTTCCCGAAGAAATAAAAATTTTACAGGCTTTTGCAAGTTTTGGACTGAATATTGTTTTATTTACACTTACAGGTTTATATTATTTAAATGCTTTTGCATGTTCACGTGCAGATTAAATGTCTTAAAGCTTCTCAGTAACATCTGGCGTCTGATCAGGTGCTGGACTTTGATGACGGCTCCGGCTCGGTGCTGCGTATCCAGCCTTTGAGGACCCACCGAGATGAAGCCATCTACGAATGCACAGCCGTGAACAGCGTGGGCGAGATCAGCGCCAGCGCCAAGCTGACGGTCTTAGAGGGTGAGACATGTCCTTCACCTTTACGTGGGCTGTGACTTGTCCTGGTGCACAACACCGACCCCAAAGAAGCAGGGACGCTGCGTCAAGATAATTTATTCACAGAAGAACAAAGGAAAAAAAACCTGTAATGTTGTTTTGCCATTTCATAAATGTTTGGTACCGATTACTGAGGCCAGGAGACGCTGAGCAGCTGGTTTAACGTGAAAACCACCGACTTTACCTCAAAAAACAGCTTTGCAACAAATGTTTAGTGACTTTGTAAAATTCATGATTTTAGGAAAAAGGTGAATTTTACTAATGTTATAATTCTGTGAAAAATATAAGCTGTTTTACAAATTGAATTTTTAAAAAAAATTGCAACTTTGTGAAAATTGTGATTTCACTATGAAAAGTTGTGAAATTACAGCAAAAGTCTCAATTATGCAAAAACTTGCAATTTTACTCTTTTTGGCTATTTAGCGATTCCACAAGAAAAATCCACAATTGAGAGAGAAAAAAATAATAAAATGTGAGTTTCTCTTCAAATTTTATATTCCAGACTTTATTTCAGCTAAAACTATACATACACAAGAACAAAGCTACATGAATAACAAAACATGGAAGAAAAAAAAGGGGTAATACCATTTTATATACACACATGCAATTCATAAAATAAGGCAAACAAAGAGAAAGAAAAACACAAAAGGAACAAGGCGAGTCCAAACACAAACTAAAACCAGGCAGGAACATGGGGAGCAAACAGTACAGACCAGGACAGGACAGACAAAGACGGGACCTTAAATACACAGAGGGGTAATGAGACACAGGTGGACACATCAGGGGAACGAGGACCAGAAAGTCAAACAGAACATAACAGGACTTCAAACTAAAAGCAGGACCAAACCAGAAAAGACCCAAACTAAAACCTAAACCATGACAGATATAAAATGAGTTTCAGTCAGTTCATAAGGAAATTCTCCAGGTCGTCATGTTCAGCTAAATTGTGAGAATCTGAAATTTTGGACCTTATGGAAAGACGAACGTAAAAATGTTCTGTAACTGTTGAAGTGTCATTAGGACATTATTTTGGTACCGATAGCGCATCATGCCATAAATCAAAAATGCTAGGAGTCAGTCCCGGGGGAACCCCCGAGTCTTTATCAGTGGAGTCAAGGACGAGGGACGAGCCTCCACCTTCATCCACCAAATTAAAATTCCTTTTTTTAAAACACAAATTTGTGATTCAGTCAAATGTTGCATTTTTCATAGCCTTTTCGATAGCCTACCCTGTCAGTTGTGCTTTGACACCAACATGGAATTAAGTAAGCTAAGTAAGCTAAAGCAAAAAAACAAAAACAAAAACAAAGAAAACCTCAGTGCCTGTGTGACCGGACAGAACATGGTACCAGAAATCAGTACTGCAAGTCCAAGATTCTGCATTAGTACCAGGCCTCAGACTGCAGAGGAGGTCACAGAGAAGGTCAGGACCACTTCAGGAAATCAATGTAAAAGTATCCTGTACAAAGAAAAACCCATATGTGAACACGAACGCAGCCGTCTTCGCTCATCAGGATGTCCTGGCTGAGGTGGAGAGCTGCCCTGTGGTCAGACTAATCCAAGTTTTTTAATTCTGCTTTCTGGGAAACCACTGATGCTGCATCCTCTGCAGCACTGAAAGGACCAAATTAAAAATAAGAGACAAGAGGAATGGAGAAAGGGAAAGACAAAAGGAGACAGAAAATGTCTTTTATCAACGTCAGAAAGTTCAGTACTGTTTCCAGGTCCAGCACACCACTTTTGGTCCATCATCTGTGCATCTGGGGGCTGAATGTTATTACATGTGTATCTTTGTGAGGGCGTCTTTGCATCTTCAGCCATCTTACGCAGATATGTTCTCATTCCCTTTCCAAGTGGACTATATGGAAGATTTTTTCTTAAAACAGCAGAAATTTTGGAACAAAGTGAATAAATCAAGAACAGGGCGCCTGATGATCGGAAACGACGCCGAAACAGCACAACCAGTCTTAAAACTGTTGCTCTGTGTGTTTCCAGCCTGTAACCAGGTGTGGCGCTGTAGAGCAACAGACCTAAACAGAGAGTAAAGTCAAAGCCAGAATGGTTTCTCCCCACCAGGAAGAGCTGCTCTGGTTTCCATGCAGATGCACCAGTGTGAAGCTGAACCAGAACCAGAGGACGAGAGTTACTGTGGTTCTTACTGTGTGCGACACAGAAGAGAAGGAAACTTAACAAAGCAACACTAAACTAAGCCCTGCTCAGACACAATAATCTCCTTTGTGGATCGTGGATGTGATTGAGGGAATGGAAGCTCAGCTCCATCGGTAATCCAGCTGTGAACGCTCCCTTGTCCTCTCTCTCCATTTCCTGGAGGGTGATGGGACTCATGAGCTGCTCATGTCTTCAGGGCGTAGGCGGGTGCAGGTCGATGTGCCCGGCTGGACAGCAGGCGTGGATGCGGTTACCTAGCAACCAGAAGGCTTGGTGTCTGTAATTAACCCTGTCCTCCTGCTTGTCCTGATTGTCTTTGGGTGATGTCTCTCTTTGTCCTACTACACACACGAGGGCTAATCTGTCCATCCTCTCACAGCTGCAGTCTTCAATTACAGCCTACCAGAATCAGAATCAGAATCAGAATTATTTTATTAATCTTCCCAGCTGATCGACTGTCAAATGTCTGATTTCATGGCTTTCATGTGGAGCTTTTGAGCCTTTTTTATGATCCCAGCACAACCCAGGAATGCTTGACTAAGATGGTTGAGGCAGAATAATCAATTCACTTTAATGATGACAGGCTTTGATAGATCTTTGGTCAATAGAGTGAAAAAATATGTGAGGTTGATGTGAATTTTATTTTCTTTTTTAAATATCTATTGATTTCTAGACTCTGTGGTTAATGATCGACAGTGTGCCCCTGGTTTCCAGTTGAACATCAGGTTTCCAGTTCAGCTTCAGGTTCAACTGGAAATGTTGTGGTTTCAAACAGATCTAAGTCAGCCTCATTCTGCACTCTAAAAACTTCAACTACGCTCAACTCACTTCAGCTGGCGAAACGTTTTTACAGATACTGAGTAAATCTGAAAGCTGTGAAATCATCTAGATTTACCTTATAGATTAATTAAATGTACTTACCGTGAAATATAACATTGACTAGATATAATTAAAATTCTAAGTCAGTGCAATAACAACCCTGAATCCTGACCACTCGAAAAAAAATGTTTGTTTCTTTATGTGAAATCAACTTAAATAATAGATGTAAATGTGAGAAAAGAATTAGTTGTTAGACTTTCAAGGGTTTGTTTTGGTCCAACTCAAGTAATCACTAAGGTGATTTTCAGAGATTTTATGAAAGTAAGTAAAAGCCCCTGGTTTATTATTTCCTTTAGAGTCCATCTTAGTGATGGAGGTCATTTCATTCAGACACCTGCTGAAACGTGGGAGGAAAATGCTATCATTTTATAATACATGTTTGCCTGTCTGAAGAACCTGTTTATGATGAGAGGGAGGGGCTGTCGTCCTGTTAGACGAGCCAAATATGGCGAAGACACATTCATGTGGTTAGGCTTAGCTGATACTGGGAAATATGTCAAGCCATTAATTACTGCGTATCGGACATTGTTGGAAAAAAGGTGGGTGAGCCCTCAGCATCTATCACACTAGGGAGACGCAGAATTAAAGATTTTACTGCGTTTGAGTTTGGAATGGTGCAGTTTATGTATAACTGAATTGAATTAACTTGTATCTAGAATTAATAGAAGGAGAGTGAACATGGGACAGGCTCTCGTCCCATAGGTTTCTCAGCCCATGCCTTCCTGAGAGTATCAGAGTATCAGAGAATCAGAATATCTGAGAATCAGAGAATCAGAGTATCAGATTATCTGAGAATCAGAGTATCAGAGTATCAGAGAATCAGAATATCTGAGAATCAGAGTATCAGAGAATCAGAGTATCAGAGAATCAGAATATCTGAGAATCAGAGTATCAGAGAATCAGAGTATCAGAGAATCAGAGTATCAGAGAATAAAGCAGGGGATTAAGCCTTTTGAATTTGGCCGTAAGGCAAGTGTATCATTAAACAAATGACCCTGTGGCTGAACTGGGAATTCAGATTGAAGATAATGGAACAAAAATAATCTGACCTCACACAGAAATGTTATTGTACCCACAGTTCCAGTTTATTCAGAAAATGATAAAGAACCCAGAGTGGGCTGTGAAAATACCTGTAACCTGTAAGTTCTCCCACATCCCTGGTTGGGAAACACTTCGGCTCCTGCTGGGAGGAACCATTAGCAGGCAGGAGGCCAAAGGTGGACCATGCCAGCATGAACAGCCAGTTTGTCATCTCTGGATTTCAGTTATCACAGTTTTATGCACATTTCAAGTAAACAAGAGTTTATATGCTTTTATTTACGCCTTCTTGACTGAACTTTATTTGACGGTGTGCTACATGAGCGAGAGCAGCCGTAACCATGACACCTGTCTCTGCCACAGAGGACCAGATACCCCACGGATTCCCCAACATAGACATGGGGCCCCAGCTGAAGGTCGTGGAGAGGACGCGTACCGCTACGATGCTGTGTGCAGCCAGTGGAAACCCCGACCCAGAGATCCACTGGTTCAAAGACTTCCTACCTGTGGACATCGACAGCAGCAACGGGCGAATAAAGCAGCTGCGTTCAGGTAACTACTCACACAAAGGTCTCTGCTCAGGGAACAGTGTCACTGGAAATAGCTCTGCAGAACATGTATGATGTGGTCATCTATGGTACATTTGGAGAAGACATGCATCATTAAACGTCAGTAAATGTATAGCTAACATACGTGCAGCCTGCCAGTTCTAAAAAGAAAAAGAGTCATTTATTGCCAGCAGACACGGGCATCGAAGCTAAACCCTGTTTAGAAGACGACGCTGAACTACGGGGTTCCCATCGTGGATCCGTTTTTTATTCCAGTCCTTGGAACTCCAACAATCCTGGACTGAAGCATTTCCAGAATGTTTGGTGACTTCCAGCAGAAAAGAAACCAACTACGTCGTGATTATTATTCCCTATTATGGGCCAAACTGACAATGTGTAGTTTCATTACGGGCGTTTTGACCACAATCTGTGATTTATTTATTTATTTATTTATTTCACTTTGGTGCATTTTTTGTGAACCAGGAAATATTCTGGGTCAAAGCTGTGACGTCTTCTGACGGGCCCTTTAACTGCCAGGTAATCTGATTACATTTTTGGATTTAAGAGGTAAACAGCACCCTGAAGGTTTCACGAACACTGCAGAAATCCTTCCAAGCCAAGACGTTGTGAAAATATAATAAAGTCCTATTATTTTTCACAATGAACCCAAAATCTGTCATGAAATCCTAACTCCCTGTGGAAGTGTGAAAAAAGACAGTTCCTCTTTTCTCTTTTTTTAAAAGGCTTTTTATGTAACGAGACATGAAAAAACAAACAATCCACTGTTCTGAACGGTTCTGAGATAAAGACGACCTTAACAATTACGCTGTCATTATTTGACAAAGCCAAAGCTAATTGAAGCATCAGTGTGTCATAAAACAACGTTAACTCTCACTGTTTCCACAGGGACCAAGAAGCAGCCAGGCTCTGCTAATCAATTGCACTTGATTAATTAATTATCAGTGAGTGTGAGCAGGCTACTGGCTGAGGTTTTAAAGTTCACCTCTGAAGCGATGCAGTTTTATAACTCTTCTTCTTTCTCAGAATTTATTGTGCCCACATCCGTAAGACTTTCTTTTTCTTGCCCTTCTTTGTTAAATTAATTGATTAATTAATTAAAAAAGAAAATGACTGTAAGCCATTTGAATAAACCACAACAGTCTTGGGGAGCCAATCAGATCATTTCTCTGAGAGGACTTATGGTGGTAAACAAGATGGCTGCAGCGGCGGAGCCGTGACCATTTAAACCAGCTTCGTCATCAATAGTTAAAGACTTGACAACCTTCTGTGTTGGGTTCACACTGGCTAACACTGTTAGCAGCAGGTTGCTAACGTGCTAATGCACCAATGACTCTAAAGTTAACGTTGTTGGTGTGGCTTGAAAATGAAATTGATAAAATCAAGAGATATAAGTGTCTTTTTTCTTTCTTTGAGTTGCACATTTTTCCGTTCCTCTGTTGTATCTAGCGCTGTTGTTGCTAGGCTATTGCGCTGATGTTTACGCTATTTCATGGTAAGTTTCTATTGGTTGGTTAGCTGACAGAGATGGTAGAGGCAGGGACAGGCTCTGCTGATATCTGTCGCAGCCATCTTTGGTCGTTCATCTTTGATCCCGTCTCATGGTGAGATCTGTTGCCACCGTTTTGGAGCTACGATGGAACATTTTTACGACGATTTTCATCTGAGATGGCGAAATCGTACAGTGTGAACCTAGCATTAGGGATTGTGGTGGATGAGGCCCATCTCATCCCAAAAGTAAGAACCATGTGGTGAACTTCCTCTCCAGATGTGACGAAAAACAAAAGAATCAAGAGTCCAGATGATTGTGGTGCACGAGCAAACGTCTGCAAAAGGGAAGTCATTTATGGAAGAAGAGTGGACCAACGTTGTCGCTGCTAAGATGCAGCTACAGTCGTTGAATCAGGTGCCATTGCTTCTGTGTTTTTGGCATCATGTTTGTTAGATAAACGATGATTTTTTTGCTTATGGTTGCATGTACCTCATGGTTTCTTATGTCCTGATATGTGAAGCCTGAGAACTAAAAAGAGGTTGTACTCTTTTCACACGGATGGGAGGGGAGTCATGGCAGGTCTTGTTTTTGTCCAGTCTTGCCCTCTGGAAGCTGCTGATGGGCCTTTTTTCTAACCTCCAGGGCCCACACAGCTTCCAGTATTCCTCTTCTCTGGTTTACCATCCAGATCACTGGTATCTGCATAGTAACCACTGCTCTCTTTACCATTTGCTGCGTAAGACCTGATACGTCCCAATGAACCCAGTCAAATAAAAATACAGGAAAAGTAAAAGAACTGAATGATTCAAGTTTTCATTTTTCTTAGAATTCAGATATCTCTGATATTAGAGGTTAATTCATGACAAAAAATATCTGATTGTTTACATTTCAGTTCATATTTGATAGAAGTTGGATACTTTCACCTCTTATCAATGATCATTGATCACCAGTTTTAACGGGGATAAGATCACATGGTCTCTGTAGGTCTATGTTTTAATGTTTTTGTAAACCCCTCCATTTTTGAGGCGTTAAAACTTGAAATTCCAGCGAATCCTGTTCTTGGAATTTCACGGAATGAATCAGACACAAAATATGTAGAAGTCCAAACAGGAGAAGAAGATACTCCAAGAGGGGGTCACACTTCTGCTAGATCCTGTTCTGGACGTCCTCCTTCAACTCAGTAAAAGCCAGAATCACCAACAGATGATTCATTGAATTGTTTCTCTATTTTATGTCCTCATCAAACTTAACTAAAAGTTGTTGTTTTTTTTTTTTTAACATAAACGCTTCTCAGACCCTCCATGAGTTTGCAGCATCACAACACCAGAAACAATCACAAACCCAATCACCCACATCGGTTCTACCATTGGCTGCTCAGATCTGAGAGTGACACTAATGTGACATTGTTTCCTATTTTCCAATACATGAACACATGAATAATTGATGATTAATACAGGAAACCGGGGAAATAGTCTCCACTAGATGGCAGCATGTTGCATTTTTCGGACGTTTGACTGCACCTAAACACCAGGTTTCAAAAAACACCCGACACAAGAAGATGCAAACTCATCTGTTTTGGAAGAGGCTAGTTTAGCGGGAGGGTGGGAACATAACGGGGTCGAATGTCGATGCGCTGAGAAATTCCCACGAGAAATTCCAGGCTATTTTCCCGCCAATTTGATCAATACATTGCAACAATAACTGGGGTGGGTGTATGTGTGTATATGTGGTGTAAGTGGGCACATTCATTCGGGGGTTTCCAGACTTCTGCCTTTTGTTCACCATGAAGGTTTTAACCCGTCTAGTTTTTACAAACAAAGTTAAAAAGATCTCCAATCATCACAGTCGGAGATGATCTGCTGACTGATGGGAATATAACCTGGAAGTTGGCATCTTTTTTTTCCCTTCGGAAGTTTTTCAAAACTGGATGTTTAAGCTCAGTCAACAGGAGGCCAAAGTGCTTCACATTTAAAACAACTACTATTAAATGATAATTAGCAACAATTAGAATAAAATACAGTTACAAAATGAACCAAAGATCGTGACATTTAGCTTAAAAGTGTTCAAAAAGACAAACCAAAGTATCCCAGAATGCATTTCACAACCAGCGGTTGGAGGAGTAAACATTTTTAGAGACAATATAGTTCTTCAGATTCGTAGTTAACTGATCACAATAGGATCTAATTAACAATCACAATAGGATCTAATTAACAATCACAATA
>JBAMYA010102415.1:0-20261 GCA_037176975.1 Arrhamphus sclerolepis | reverse complement strand
TTTGAACCTATGTTCAAAATTGGTTTAATATCATTTATACATGTTTTTTCAAACGTATATACAAATCATATATATATATATATATATATATATATATATATATACATATGTAGATGTGTGTGTGCGCAATGAATATATATCCAAGCAATCCAATTTAAAAAAAAATACAATTTGTGCAGTTTTGGCAAAGTACCCAAATTGTGCAAAGGTTTAGGGCTCAAAGTTGAGTAGGCAGATGTGATAGCTTTGAGAAGAAGAAAACTTTCTTCATCCTCTCAGTCCTCTGTAGGACCCAGAGGAGAGAGTGTTCATGATGGTCAGGCTGTTGAAGCTGTTGATCTTATCCCTTAACCTGCAGCATTCAGCATAGTGGAGGAAGGTGCTGATGGTCCCTTTGAAGGACTAAGAGGTCTTGCTTTGTGCTGTTTCCTGGCCAGGTAGTGATTCTCTCAATGATGGTGGTGTAAAAGTTCTGAAGCACTTTAAGGGGCAGTTACACATGCGTTCTGAAGACTGAATGCGTAGTTCTAGTTTGACAGACTCCATGTTTTTATCCAGGATTTTGGGGGCAGGGATCGTATTATACTCTTTCATCAACAAAATATTGACGTTTTCTGCCAGAAGGTCTTCTCAGTTTGTTATATGATATCAGCTGACCCATTGTTTCACAACTAAAAATGCAAGCAATAGGCACTTACATACTTATATTCTGTAACATTTATGTGAAGATGTACCTCCCAATTTTCCCAGAATGGCTTCTACATACTGGCCAAAGCAATGTAGTAAAATACCACAAAGCATGTCCTTGCATACACGAATCTGGCATTCCAGAAACTATGGAGTTAAAACAGTCACAATATTCACAAATGCACAGGTTGATTTTCAAATCTAATTTAACATGTTTGACTACATAATCCCCTTGTCATGAAAAGTTGTTTAATTGTGCAACTATCAATACAAGCCAACCAGCTAAGCGAGTGAGCTTCGCTAGCAAGCTACACTGGCACTTCTGCATGCCAAGAGGACAGCTCCCGGGCCAGTAACTGCACAAAGGCCCGAGCTACTCCCTTGGCTCGAGGCGACAGACTCTGTCAGTCACTTTATTCACAAGAAATTCAACTTTATGGAAAGATACTTGCCTGAACCTCTTGAAGCTCACTCGCTTAGCTGGCTGGCTTGTATTGATAGTTGCACAAAACGCGAAGTTCTTCAATATTTTCATCTCCTCAGTTCAACATTTTTATTTTGACAGAAAGTACGAGTAAACTAACAAATGTGTTTCTTCCTACTATTTGCCGCATCCCATCGATAGCGTTGCACATGTAAAATGTAATCATCACATCACTAGAATTTCCAGATGTCTCACTCGGTTACGGAATATGGGTTTATACATTACATATACAAGCGGCGCCTACTTTTTTTCACACCTTTTTTGCTACCCTGGGAGGTGGAAAATAGAGGGAATCTGAATTTAAGTCTTTCTAGGAAATGCAGTTACATACACACTGAAAATGGGAAAAGATGAAAATGTTCTGCAAGAAAAGCCAATAGTTAAGGGCCTGTTAAATCCTAATGGCTGCAAAACTTTTCCCATAATTCTATTTCAGCATCTGTATATTGCAATGGATCATTTATGTATCACTCCACTTCATGATGTTAGAAAAACCTGTGCCTATGAAATGTCTGTGTACATGACACAGAGATTACTCAAGCAATTTTTAATCACACAGTGCATAATATACACATGCAGTGCACCAAACTAGCTGGAAATACTCAGCTTTAAACTTATTAAGACCTTTTGCAGGTAAATCACCATTCTGCAGCTGTGCTTTATGCTCAGTGTCTTTGTGAGTGTTTAGGATTACAACACTATTGCTATGGCACCCAGCCATACAACACAAGTTCAAGTATTTTAGGCTATGCAGTTAGGTTTAGATGGTTTACTTTTTAAGCAGGGTGTCAAAAAGATGGCTGGACATCCTCCCATCTAAAAGCCAAACTCCATAGTTTATCTGTCCCCAGTAAACCAGCACTGAATGGATAGCCGAAATCAAGTCATGGTTATTGTGGATAAATATGGTCAGAAATTTTGTAAGTAAGCAATTGCATAATTAGTGTTCTGACTTATATGCAAAGGAAGTCGGTTGTTATTTTTAATCTTGTAGGTTTTCTGCAGAAGATGCATGACACTAATGTTCTGTTTAATTTCATTTCAGCGTGATGAATCACAACGAGCTGACCGTTTTCCCCTTTCTTGGAGGCGTTTCCTCAAATATTACCTCACTGTCATTGTAAGCACAAATTTTGCTCAAGACTTTCTTGTCTGTAACCACTTAAAGAAGTAGTCAGTATAACCCTCAATTATGTTTATACAAAGACATTCCATGAGTTTGAAGATGGACATCTTGGCAGCTCTGATCACTTCAGATTCTGGTGCAAGACAATCATTTGCTTTCAGTCTACAAATCTGAGCACATTGTTTGAATGTATTTTCTTGAAATGCTTTCCTAAACAAACAAACAAAAATATCATACTACACAAGTCTTCTGAAGTGAGAAAAAAACCTGAAACATCATTGTGCAACATGCAGATTAATAACCTAAGGGCTTAGAATATGAGAATGTGTTGGAAGAGCTTTTTTTTTTTTTTTTTTTTTAATAAAAAGTGTCCAAATTGCAATTTAAATAATTTCAAGTATCAGAATTTTGGACACTTTGGAAGGAAAATAGAGCTTTATACCGGCGTAACATGAGGAAAAGTAGCCTATGGCATCAGTTCAGAGTCTAACATATTGCAAATCAAAACCCAAAATCTGATAACCAAGAAATCAAAAAAAAATTTTGGCTTACACTTTTCTCACAATCAGTTCCAAACTGCTGTCTTAGCTCAAACTGTAACTTCTACATCCACTGGGTAAAGGGCTAATAGAAAAACACCTCTAATCACTTTTCAGCTTTACTACAAAAGTGTTAATCACTTTTGCTGTGGACATTTCAGAATATAAATACACAAGATCATACTAGGTGAAAGAGAGGATGCACTAGGCTAAGATTATTAGGTTATTCAGTGGCCAATGAGTTGTTAGATCTCAGCTTTGTCCCACCTCCTCTTCTGTAGATTGACGTGGCGCTGATTTGACACTTATTTCAGGATTGAAACCGCAAAAAAACCAAACAAAAGTGCAAGAGAAAGATGATTTGAAAACTGAGGTAGAACTGATAGCGAGAGAAGAAAAGTATAACCAAGAAAGATGATTGAAGTCTCTGTTATAGATTTTGATTTCTTGGTTACAGATTTTGAGTTTTTGTTCTCAGATTTGGGTTTTGATTTGCAAAACGTTAGACTCTGATTTGACACAATAGTGGCCAAGCTAAATTAGTTTAGTTGTATCACATAGGTTTTTACACATGTGCTACATAGGCAGCAAAGAGACCAGAAAAGCAAGAACCATTCTGAGAACCAAATGAGCCCTTTTGCTGGTGGTTACTGATGTTGAGTAACAGCTGTGAATGTTGTCATGGTATCCTAAAGTTCAAAGTGTAATATAGTATTTGAATATTAAAGACACACAAAACAGAACCTTTCTCCAATGATTAACTGGTGGAACAAAGGACAAATGAACATGACATTTTACAGTTCCGTTGACGTAAGGGGTAAAAAAAAAAAAAAAAAAAAAAGAAGGAAGGTTAAACCAAGAGAGAAACAAAGAACCACTAATAATGATAAAAGAAGAGTTTTAATACACAAAATCTTTTTCTGTTTAGCAGGATGTCTCAGTGCAACATTGCTCTCTAAATGTTACCTATATGCTTTGTGAATAGCAACCTCCAGGTTTCAATTTACAGTATAATTTTTGTGTTATGATGGACATTTGATACTTTATTGTTATATACTTTTATGCAAAATCATTAGGACAAATTATTAGAGATTATCATAGATGTGGCTTGTCATGGAAATGTTGTTAATATGAAAACTAACAGCTAACCCTTTTTTAATATAATTCAGGGTACACAATCGGATCTCAGAACTGTCGATGGATCAACTACAACCATACGTTTCTTTGGAGACACTGGACCTCACATCCAACTCTATCTCTGAGCTCAAAGTTGGATCCTTTCCATCCATGCAGCTAAAATATCTGTAAGCGATAACAGATCACTTTAACAAGTAGGATTATTATGTAATTGGTTATTGAGAGAACAACTTCTACAGCTTGATAATACAGATTTAGAGAAGAAAATAGTAGATTTATCCAATGAATGTTTACAATTGTTAAATTATTTGCTTGCCAGAACACTGAATCAGTTTTCAGCAGTTGCGTTACTGAACAGCCTTGCAAGGTGGCATATATCTAAAACTCTGAGTTCCAGTATTATAGAGTGCAAGGCATTTCAAATATGTGTACAAAGTTAGAGCACTAAAAATACTTTTTATCGAACACTTCTTCTTGGACTAATTTCCGTTTTTAAAATTCACAGAGCAAACATTTGTCTCTCTCTTATATAGGTTTCTAATGTCCCTGTTTTTTGTGACAGGAATTTAAGTAACAACAAGATCAGTGTCCTTGAGCCTGGATGCTTTGAAAACATCTCCAGCACCCTGCTGGTGTTGAGGCTGAACAGGAACAGATTGGCTGTTCTGCAACACAAAGTCTTCAAACTTCCACAGCTTCAGACCCTGTACGTATCAGAAAAACGTTTAATTTGAGAGTGGAGTGGTCTTATAAGTTATATTGAATTCTTTTTAGCTCACTGAAATATATGCATACCATCTTAAGATTTTTTTTTTTTTTTTAATCATAAATTCTCCATACAGTGAAATGAAGAGAAATAAGATCAAATTGGTGGACAGCTTGACGTTCAAAGGGATGGACTCACTAAAGTCACTCAAGATGCAGAGGAATGGCATCACTAACCTCATGGATGGAGCCTTTTTTGGACTGAACAACATTGAAGAACTGTGAGTAGAATGTTGTGCATTTGCCTTTTATTTATTTTTATCTTTTGAAGTGGCTCTATGTGTGGAGCAGCTACTTTTAAGAGCGGAACATATAAGACAAATAGAAGAAGAAAAAACTGTTTTCTGGAGCAAGTTTACCTTTTCTTATATTTACTCTTACGCTCTTGATGGGTATGATTTTAAAATGGTAGTACATCAGTTCTTGTAACAAGAGTTATCCCCTCAATGCCCTTTTATGTTTTTATGTCTTTGTCTTAGGGAGCTGGAGCACAACAACCTAACAGAGGTTCACAAAGGTTGGCTGTATGGTCTGCGCATGCTGCGGACCCTGCGGATTAGCCAGAATGCTATAGGCATCATCCGACCAGATGCCTGGGAATTTTGTCAAAAGCTGGAAGAACTGTAAGTGTTTCCGTTTAAAAGAGCCAAAAGAAGTCGATCCCAGGGTTTTCCCCACCATATAACGATGGTGGAGTGGTGCCACCATCCTTAAGTCTGGTACCGGCATTGATTTCTGAGGCCCTCTGACATATTTTGATAGTGGCGCAGCACCGACTTAAACACCGATCTCCTTCCATGTGACTTTTGTTAACTTATACCTTCTCTTCTTGGCTCTCTGCACGCTCACCGCTGTCGAGATGCCGGTAGAGCTGGCCGGTTCTTCATTTACTCAGATTAATGATCCTGATCTTTCTACTGAATCACGATTCCGACGTCTTCACTAACATGGTTTATATGAGTCCTCTAGTTGCTAATGCTAAACACAAATGGCGTTGTGGAAATACCACAGAGCTGAGTCTGTCTCGGAGTTGGCTCATTCCCAAATTGTTAATGTTGCACTTTACACGGGGTGGCGGTGACACTGGCAGCACGACCGTGGTCTCAAAAGCTGGGGAAAACCCTGGATCCTATTGTCTTTAATGAGCTTCTAATTCTGATATCATAGCATGCAAAAAAAATACCTGATATGTCATCTTGCAGTATGCATATCAGAGGTTTGTTGAGCAAAATTTGATGACTATGTAGTGTACATTTGTCTAATACACAAAAAAGTTGTGAAACAAAAAGCAGTTTCAGCTCATGTTTTTCCACTTTCATGCAGAGACCTGTCCTATAACCACCTGACCAGACTCGAGGAGACAGCCTTCATAGGGTTGGGTCTTCTGGAGAACCTCAACCTGGGAGAAAACTCCATCAGCCATTTGGGGGAGGGAGTGTTTAGTGGTTTGTCAAGTCTACGCACCCTGTGAGTGCTATGCCCTACAGGAATATGCTTTTACTGAATGATGGATATTTTTTTGAATGCATTTACTGAAGATGATCAAGTGCTGACTTGTTGTTGGTGCTTTACATTCTCACGATATCTGCTGACTAAAGTGGATCTGCTGTTCTAGTTCTGTCTTGAACCCTTAGTAATTTGGAGAAAGATGCAGTGATTGCCAAATCTGTATTCTTTGATGTAGTTTTTAGTGGGAGTTTATCCTGTTAGTGTTATATGTGCTTGGTTTTCAACCACTCAGTTTCTAATCATCCACTAACTTGGAACTCTCTTCTCCTGGCTTTCGAAAGTGCGTCCTGTAATATGGGAAGCAACTTGAATTGTTTTGTCACAACTTGGAAAGATCCTTCAAATCTTACAATAACATGTACTAAATATGTTTCTTCTAAGTAGATTGTAATGCCCTATGTGAACTGGACTAGTATTACCTAAGGACCTGTGGTAATATGTAATAATTGTGGACAACGTCTGTGATATTAATCCAGTGCGACTGTGCGATGTCTGTGATTTGTAAAGTTAAAAATTCCACCCCAAATTACCAACCCTATTTTAACCAACACAGAGGTCATGGGATAGTTTTAATCCTGTGAAAATACACGTCAGTAATTCAGCAATGTGTGGGAAGGATTTTTTTTTTTTTTATTTCCTCTGGCCACCTTTGCTGCCTTTTTTTTCTGGAGAATTATGGCGGATGTGGTGGATTATATAATTGAATATATGTTTCAGACACAATTCAAGAAATTTGTCAACATTAAACTTTACATGGAGCTTCATGAAAATAAAGAAGAGTGACGGTGAGATAGATGGCTGCATGTGGAAAGAAAAACTATTCTTGTTTACTACTACAAAAGTCCCAGTTACTGTTCTGTTTGCTGTTTATGTGGCTTTCCCTACAGAGCGATTAGATTTAAGGTCTCGTCTCATGTCCAGTGTCTCTTCTTTTCCCGGCCATGCTCATTTGATGTACTGGATGTTATGCAACACAAGGCTTTGATGGCCTTTCTGTGAATTAATATCTGTAAATTTTAGTCAAGACAGATGTGTCATATAAACCACCTTAGCATTACGGCAAATACTTCAACATTTATTTATGATTTGATGTCAGTCTAATGAAGCAACTGCATCTACTGCTGTCTGCATTCATCTTTAATGTCCAGAGTGTTATGATCTCCATTTGCTGTGAGGAATCCTGTTAATGTCACTGCAAAGAGAGAGAGCGCATGTATTTGACAGTGTTAACCACTCTGCAAGCTTTCATGGGAGAAGGGCATTTGAAAGGGCTTGAAAGTCTTTCAGAGGTGGCCAGGCATGAAGAAAGAGAAACAAAGCAGCCCATGACCCATCTTATGAACATTAGGACTCTCTGGCTTTCCAGCGGACCTATGAACTGTCTCTGTGCTAAATGGAGCCAATTATTTCTCCTCGTCAGAGTGATTGGAGTGTTGAGCTTTGACACAGTATGGAGTTCTAGTGTCTCAGGTTGTTTGTAGCCTTGTCACGACTAGTGTTTTTTTAATGTTTAACACGAGTCTCTTGTTTTTCAGAGATATACGAAACAATGAAATCTCCTGGGCGATTGAAGACTCCATTGGTATATTTGATGGAATGAAGACACTGAACACACTGTGAGGACACTCAGACTCTACTCAGAAATTTGTTCATATGAATATTTTGATATTTCAGTGCATTACATGCAGGTTTGCAGATTTTATTGCATTTCAGTGAAATACAGCCATTGCATCTTATAAATCTATTAATGCCTCAAGCATAAAGCACTGTGGATATAATGAACTGCTTTTCTAGTGTGAAAGTTTCATTTAGCTTTTCCTCAAGTTAATTTAGCTTTTCCTCAAAATAATTAGGTGTTTCTATTTTTCAGATTTCTACAACAGAATAAAATAAAGTCAATCACTAAAGAAGCATTTGAGGGCCTAGAGGAGCTGGAGTATCTGTGAGTATCACTGCATATATATATAGATAGATAGATAGATAGATAGATAGATAGATAGATATATTAGCATCTTTAAAAGATCTGTTCTTGTTACTGAATGATTAAAAATACACTGTTTCACATGTATGAGGTCACATCATGGTTATGTCACATTATGGTTCTGGTATTATCTCATGCTCGTAAAATTCAATTGTTTTGATCAATTCACATGTTAACCATGTCTAATCTTTATTTCTTGTCTGTAGGGACCTCGGCAAGAATGACATCATGTCCATACACCCCAAGGCGTTCTCTCATATTAAGCTCAAAGCATTGTGAGTGCACTCCAAGTGAATGTTGCAGCTCTTCTAAGTTCATGTGGAAGTCAGCTTTTGTTAACGTTGTTTCCCAGAGTAATTCTATTATTGTTGCTTTCATTAAAAAGGAATTATGTTGATTAAGAAGAACTGCAGTTGAGAGGCATGATTTGCCTTTTAAATTTAAATTACGTGATCAAAGACGATTGCAGCTGTTATTAATTTTGTGATCTGCTGTTGTTACTTTAAGTCTTCCTCCCTGTTTTACTTGCAGTGATTTTAATTATTGAGTTATTAGATTGTCTCCAGGGAAATATGCACCTTTCAACTAAGTTGGGCAAAAATGTGTTCTCACCTCGCGCAAAAAAGAAAAAAGAAAGGAACCTGCTGATGCCGGGCTTTTGAGCGCAAGGAAAAAGATAATGTCTCGCATAGCCATGAAGCTGACAGCAACAACTTGTGGATCAAAAGAAAAGAATGTTATTGATTTTTACCTGTCTGCTAGACGACTGGCACCTCTTTCTCAGTACCTCTATATAGATTGATGATTGCAGTTGAATTAAATGTAAGAAAGGAGACTAGTTATCTCAGAAAATAGTGGTTATCAGAAACTGGTCTGCAGCAGTTTGGAAGATATGTGTTATACCATCCTTTTATGTTGTTATAGCTGTATTAAACTGTTGCTTGGGCTCTAGTGATACTTTCTTGATCTTAGAACATATGAAGCTTGTTTTGATGGGTATTCCTGCTTTAAAAAAGGTTAATCTATGCTGCTTTTGGTGTAAAATGGTGTTGAGACAGTAATTTCTGTTGATAACTTCGCAAAAAGAACATACAGGTAGCAGCCTTTTCATTTAGAGATAAATTTAGGATGGTATGTTTTTATGGGAATAAATGTTCATTCTATGATTAGATTCATTTAATGTTGTTGCTTTGACTGACTGGTTGACTAATATTAAAATATATATATACATTTATATATTGTAAAGGTCAAATTGTTCAGAGCATACAGTCTTTATGGTCAGACCCTACCGCAGTTGAGGTTGAAAGTAATCTGAACCTACACAAAGCAGTGATGTGACTACTGATTCAGCAAAGAATCACCTATGGGAACAACATCATCATAGTGGTTGCAGTTAATAACAAAGCAGCCAAGCTGTGGGAAATATACATGTTATTTAATAGTATTTCACATATATTAGTAGGCTAATTTGTTTTAAAAAAGTTCTCTGAAGAATCCTTTAAGTGTTCAACTTTTATTAGTCAAATCTCATTTGACATACCATTAAGATTTGCATGACTTCTGCCACACCTCCCATGTTACCTTTCTGTTCTCAGTATCCTGAACACGAGCAGTCTGCTGTGCGACTGTCACATGCAGTGGCTGGGTCCCTGGCTGGCAGAGAGCCAGTTCCAGCAGTCTGTCCATGCTGTTTGTGCCCATCCTGCCAGTCTGCTTGGTCACAGTGTCCTGTCCATCAGCCCAGAGGAGTTTGTTTGTGGTCAGTATTATTATATATATGTATATATATATGTGTGTGTGTGTGTGTGTGTGTGTGTGTGTGTACATATATATATTTATAATAGTTTTCACTCTGCATCTGTGTACACTTGAGTGAGCAAAGAACAGTTAAATATGTTTTTTTTTTCTTCTTCATCTTTGGATGTTTCAAAATCTTTGAGATTATTTAGCATCTTACATAGAACGTTGAATAAACATAAATTTCATTAACTGGTTATAAAACTTGGAACAGCATGTAAATACCTAATGTGGAACACCAATTTATCTCGCATTTTATGTAGTTCTGACAGAATTTAGGATGTGCGCAACATAGAAAATGCTCAGTTTTGTTGTTTCTCTTGCTCCTGCACAGATGATTTCCCCAAGCCTCAAATCACAACTCACCCAGAGACATCAGTGGCATTACGGGGGAATAATGTGACTCTAAGCTGCATTGCATCCAGCAGCAGCGATTCACCAATGACAACTGCATGGCGGAAGGATGGGGAGGTGCTCTATGATGCAGAAGTGCAAAATTATGCTCGTTTTCAGGAGGGAGAGCTCATCTATACCACTGTCCTTCACCTTCTTAATGTCAACTTCACTGATGAGGGCCGTTATCAGTGTGTGGTCTCCAATCACTTTGGCTCCAATTACTCCAACAGAGCCAGGCTTACTGTTAATGGTGAGAGTGGTTGTTGGTTTGTGTTTTTAAAGTGGTGGTCAATTATTATCTGTGGAGCTGCTATCTACCTAATATATCCGCCTAATCTGTATTATCTTAATCTTAATGTCTTAATGCTAGTCTTGTCACTGAGCCTTGGTACAACTAATCAAGTTTTATAATGCAAGACAAATGTTTGTAGCTATTAGTTTACAATAGAGTGACTCTAAAATAATGGGAGAGTTGAACTCTAACATGTATTGCCACCTAGTTCCAGATTTTCTTTCCCTCTGTCTTCCAGAACTGCCCTCCTTTCTTAAGACTCCCATGGATCTAACAATCCGCACTGGGACTATGGCCAGGCTGGAGTGTGCTGCTGAAGGCCATCCATCACCTCAGATTGCTTGGCAGAAGGATGGAGGCACCGATTTCCCTGCTGCCCGAGAGCGCAGGATGCATGTGATGCCGGATGATGACATATTTTTCATTGCTAATGTTAAGACAGAAGACATGGGAGTTTACAGCTGCACAGCTCAGAATGCAGCTGGTACTCTGTCAGCAAATGCTACTCTCACTGTCTTGGGTGAGTCCTCCTCTTTAGTGGAGTGTAATTGTGATTTTCTTTTTTTCCTACTGGGTCGTTTAAGCTGAGTCACACTGCTCAAATTGGGTACTTGTTTATATTTGTTTCTCATTTGAAGCTCTTGTTTTTATGTTGCCACCTTGCCAATTTTAACTAATAGCAATATAAAAGCAAACCTTGTTAAACCATGACTATTTAGAGCTGCATCATCTCTGACACTACTGTTCAGGTTGATAATGAACGTGCTTATGGGGGTTGAATTCAATTACTTGCTGGCATACAATCAGTGACTTAAAGTACAAGGCAAAAAAACAGCTTCACACACATCCATCTGCTTTGGATACCACTGGGGCTTTCCATATGGAGTCAAAAATCAATGAATCCTTCTCTTTTCCCAGAAACTCCATCTTTCATGCGGCCACTGGAAGACAGGACAGTAGCCCGTGGGGAAACGGCCGTGCTTCAGTGTATAGCTGGAGGCAGCCCCGCCCCACGTCTCAACTGGACCAAAGATGACGGGCCTCTGGTGCTCACTGAGCGCCACTTTTTTGCTGCAGCCAACCAGCTCCTCATCATAGTTGATGCTGGTTCAGCTGATGCTGGGAAATACACCTGCATCATGTCTAACACTCTTGGTACGGAGCGTGGCCACATCTACCTCAGTGTCTCACCTTCACCCAACTGTGATACTGGCCCCGGGTACAACCAGGATGACTGGACCACTGTGGGCATCGTGGTGATTGTGGTGGTTTGCTGTGTGGTTGGAACTTCGCTGGTGTGGGTTATTGTCATCTATCACATGCGCAGGAAGAATGAGGACTATAGCATCACCAACACCGGTTAGTACATTGAATGCATCTGTCATATGAAGTAAATTTACCCATAAAGCTTTAAAGCTTTACTCAGGCAGCATGGCTTACTGCAATTTTTAAATTGATGTTTTGTTTTTGGGAAAAGAAATGAAACTCAACACGCTGTCACAAAATTTGTCTCTGTTACAGATGAGATGAATTTGCCAGCAGATATTCCCAGCTACCTGTCTTCTCAGGGTACTTTGTCAGAGCCTCAGGAAGGCTACAGTAACTCTGAAGCTGGCAGCCACCAGCAGCTCATGCCTCCACTCTCCAATGGATACGCTCATAAAGGCACAGATGGTGTGTAATCCGTCTTTTGAGTTATAGTTACAGTAGTTTTTTTTTCTCTGTAATAGAAACTTTTGGGTCACTACAACAGATACTACAGTTTATTTTTTTATGTTTGTGCTTTGTAGTAACCATCAATAATTGTTCTGTTATTCATGATTCTTGCAGTAATCTCCTTGCAACTGCACATAGACTATAAGGTAGTTCATGCTGATAGGACTGTGTAACTTGTACAAAACACTAGTGCTTCCTTCACCCAATTGTAAACCCATTATTCATATTAATAATTTTAAAAAGCTATCTTGTTCACTATGTTGAAAAATAATATGATAGTGATAGTGTTTCCAGTGAAGTGAGTTGATAAACAGCAATCTCCAGTTAAAAATGATAGAGATCAACTGCAGCTATTGTGTATCTTTTGGCTATGTCATCATTGGTATCAATCACATACACAAAACACTGGTGTTGTTGACATCACAGCACAAGACTATAATAAATCAAACATGCCACCTCCTGCACTACTTACAAACAACACAGATATTACATTGCTCTTAATAAAACACAGCGTCTCTGATGTCTCTTTCAGTGTTCAAATGTTTGAGGCGCTCCCATGCCCATTACACTTGTATTGCTGTTCATCATGTCCCTGCTGAAATTAAACGGTACCTAATCATCCTTGTTGTTCCAGGTGTTTGCTATGGAGACACGGGCAGTGAGGTGGAAACTGAAGGGAGTGGCATGCTGCACTGCAGGGTGGGCTCTCTGTTCACTGGTCGTAGCAGCTTCCATCCTGGAGACTCTCGTGAAGGACTTGTGGGAGTCCCCACAGGTGAGTGAAGACAGCAAATGAATCTGTTTTTTGACATTGTAATGTTTTTGATGCTCAGCAAGGCCTTTGAAGTCATACATGCAATATATAGGTGCATTCTCATCAGGGCATCATATATTGATTACATTTTTATAAGAATTATTAACTTTTTGGCTCAAAGAAAGTTCACAATGAAAAGTGATTGCCTATAAGAGATTCCATAATAACAAAGGATATCTAAAGCTGAACAGGTTTCTGTGTTGGTCTTGTTAAGTCTGATACCTAGAGCTGCTTCTTTTGAAAGTGCACAATGAAAAAACACAAAGCTGCAGCTTCTAGATTTCGTATGTAATGGCTTCATATTTAATATAAATGATAGTTGTTGAGAGCAGGGTAGTCAGTTAAGTGGTTGTTTACTTTAGAGACTTGTTCCTCATTCCATGTTAGTATAAAACATATTGATCAAAGCTCTGAAATTATCCACAGTCAAGAACAGACTTAGAAAAAGAAAATGATGCTCAAAGAAATGTTAACAAAGATCTTTTTTTCCTTTTTTGCAGTGGGTGCCGGTTCTGTAGTCATCTGCTCTGATTGCTATGACAATGCCAACATTTACACTCGTACACGGGAGTACTGCCCCTATGCCTATCTTGGGGAAGATGACCCGTTAGACAAGTCGCTGCCAGACCTGAAGGAAAGCGAGCATGCCCAGCATGGAGACGCATCACTAAAGAGCCTCCTAAGCAACCAGGATTCTTCAGTCTTGCTCAACTCACATGACAAAAGGATGAGCAGTCACTCTCCTCTGGAGCGCTTCGGTAATGGTGAGACATGACTAAAACTACATTTTTACTAAGATGTTGATATCCAGGACTAAACTATCATGTCCACATGCCATCTCCTTTTCTTGAGTTTATTGTTAGGGCTGGGGAACATTTCCCTTTCTTGTGGCTGTTATTATTTTGCAGATGTACAGCCTAGATTGTTGCCTGTGTATATACTGACATGATCAGTGAAACTGGTGGTGCTGGGCTGGTGCTAGAGCCAGTTCTGGTTCTTCTTCTCCACACACACACACAGATAATCCACTTCAGAGCCACGTCATGACATCATCAGGTCTTATTCAATACTGAACCTCCTTCACAGATCTTAGAACTTCTGTAGAAGACCGGGGTCCACAAAGGACACAGTTGACAGAGTTTTCCTTCAAAACCTGTGTCCCCTGTTGTCAGTCTGCCTTGTAGAAATGTTGTTATAGTTGGTGTTTATGAATGCTCACAGCCATGTAACCAGCATTTCTACGTGTTGACCAACACTGCTACAAACAGGATTTATAGCTGCTAGTTTGAGGGTGGTCCATAAACACCAGCAGGTGATATTAAAACATCATAAAACTAGTTTAATAATAAAGGCTTTAACATTCTTAAACGCCAACTGTCAGTTCCAGGTGCTGACTGGTTCCTGTGAACGGCCACAAACAGAACTTCTACCTGCTGTGAAGCATCCATAGATGACAGATATGAAACGTACAACAATGTTTATGAATGATGATGATTTTCAGTCTGAAGCTCCCGCTGTGAGAGGAGCCTCAGAGAGCGTTCAGTGACGCCGCTCTACTAAACGTTCACTGGTATTTCTGAATACTGATAAAAACACAGTTTATTCCTGATACAAGTGGATCCACAAACACCAGTGGGTGATCTGGGAACGTCAACAATGTTTAATGAAGATTTGAACTTCGTTGAAAACAGCTCTTGTGAAACTTGTTTTCTGCTGTGTGTTGGTGAACGTTCACAAACATCAACTGGGGATTTTAAAACATTAAAAGTAGATTCTTTGCTGCTGCTGGAGCATCGTTCAGGAAGATGATCTACTCTACACTTGACATTTGATTAATTTTAAGGCCCATTCTTTGTTAATTAATTGTCATTAATTTATTCTTTACTGGTTTGAGACACGTGATTTTAGCAGGTGAATTGCATTGTGGCTGGTAAAGTAATCAGGTGCCTCTCCACTAGTGTAACTGTTTTTTACGTGTAGCACCAGCGTAGCACCAGCCTTCCTGGCTCTGAGTTGGTGCTTTTGTCCCCAAACAAAAAAAAATTGGAGCTAACTAGCGCTGGAACCACTTTGGTGGGAAAACCCTAGTAAAGCTGTGAGTTTACATTTATTGGAGACTCTGATATTTAAGGAAGTTTTTATTCAAGTACAGTAATGCAGGCACTTGAACGCTCGAACTGAATTAACTAAAAAAAAACAAACAAAAAAAAAAAAACTACACAATGTGATTTCATTATTAATCAAACATGGACATATTTGCACAAATGACTGATGAAATGATGACATGACGAAGTAAGTAAGTGAGATGATGTGTTGACCTGTATTATCTTCTGCTGTGTTGTGCCCCCCGCCACCCTCCCCTCCAGATTCCCTTAGCAGATCCTTCTGGAGAGAAGGAGGAGAAATTCCTTCATCAAAACCACAACCAGGAGCATCCCAGCTCTCAGTGACTGTACAAAGGACACCTCCTCTGACCTCTGCTGCTGACGAGGCAGTGGACAAGGGTGAAGCAGAGGCGAACTGCTTCTCTAGCCAGTGCACCCAAGACTATAAAAGGACCTCTAATAGGACTAACCCTGAGGAACATCTCACTCCAACATAGGTCCTTCACTCTCTTGCCACATTCTGCCTCAGATTCCTTGTTGCTGCACCACCTCCCCTGATACCATCTTCGCCCCTCACCCACTACCTCCAAAGAGACTTCTCACATTCTGCCAAAGATGCTCTCTTGTATGTTTACATTCCCCTTTTACTCAAGAGGACATGCTCCACTGTGGAAAGCCTGCAGCATCAGAATGGATAAATAGACCAGTGATTGAAATTACCTCCTTTTTAATACCCCCAATGCAGGAGGACCCCTTTCCCCCAATTCCCTTCACTCTTCTGTGGTACTACGCAAGAAAACAATGAATGTATGCTTTTGAAAGCCATGTCAGAAGCTGCCAAGAGAGAACACTTAAGACATTATTGTCGCTCTTCTGTCCCTGCTGATGCGGGAGTGAGTTGTGTCTCGTCATTCGTGGTACAGGCACCTGTAGCAGCAGCCTGCATGACTTTAGAGAAAAAAAAAAGCACTAAACACCTCTTTCCAAGCGGGGGAAAATGGGGTTAAGAAACAGACAGATGTTCCCTGACCAGCAGTTTTTGGTTGATAATATTGGAAAGACTCATCGAAGGCTTACCTCCCACAGTCTGACTTATGCAAATGTTGTGTGTATTATCAATATACATATATAAATATATCCTATATTACCTTTATCGCTTTCCACTTTTGTTCTATATTCAACATAATTGTTAATTCCATAATTTTATGTCTTTATAGTAATAATGAGCAGTTTTGAAAGAAAGCATACCATTCTTTTGCACATGAGACAATCACAGTTCTTTTTTCTCCACTTTCTGATGGTTGTCTTATCGATGGCCTTTTATTAAGCATTCTCAGTAACCTTATCAGGTGATGACATGATTTTCTTTTTTTTTTTTTTTTTAAATACAATACAGTATGCACTGATTTGTTAGCCCTTTTGTTCTGTGTTACCAGCACTTAATGGTAGCAAACCTTTTATTATGCAGTTTACATTTATTACAGTTATAAGGATTGATCATCACAGTTTTAACTCAAAGTTAACAATCCTTGGGTAAATATTGATTTAAGCCTAGGTCTTCGCTATGGACTGTGAAAAATGAGAATGTATTGCCTTTATGTATGTATCTGTACATAATGTTATCTATTGAATTTACAGCTCTTCTAGTAAATTTTCAGAGAAATTTGAAGTGTAAGCTGCAGCAACTTTAAAAGACAACAGCTTATGCATCACAAGCCAATGTCGTCCCAGCATTACCCTTGAATCTGTCTGAGTTCAATTAATAAGAGTAATATTTTCTTTATATTTGCCTTTTATTTCCCTCCAAACTGAATGATGCTAATCAAACGG
This sequence comes from Arrhamphus sclerolepis, assembly GCA_037176975.1. Taxonomy (NCBI): domain Eukaryota; kingdom Metazoa; phylum Chordata; class Actinopteri; order Beloniformes; family Hemiramphidae; genus Arrhamphus; species Arrhamphus sclerolepis. The sequence goes on along the minus strand of JBAMYA010102415.1, from coordinate 3,083 downwards.
CTGCACTGTTCCCAAATGTCAATAATTATTTTGTGTTGATGTTCTCAAATAGAAATGCCGCCTCATATGTTGCCTCATAAGTTGTTCCGATCTAATCGTCTTGATTTTTGCACTTCAGAGTTGCTTTGATGTGATTGGCCCTTGTTTACGACTCATATTTGCTCAAAACGTTTAGAAAAGCAGCCGAAGATGTCTATATACGTCTGTCTTCGGTGATCCTGCCTATAATCAGTGTGGTCAGATAGAACCGTCTGCAGCCTGCCACATTATCCAGTTCTGTAGAATTACTGTTGAGTACTGTTGATTCAACCACAATTATAAGCTCACTCACACCTTGTTTATTCCTCGGTGGACCTCAGGTGGACTTTTCCCTAATGGTCATGCTGGTGTGAAACTCTGCCTCGTTTAAAACGGTTTCAAATTAAATGAACATTAGAAGAAAAATGAATCTGGGAAGTAAACAGGGCTGTTGCACCAGACTGTCCGTCTTATCTTGGTCTACCTAAGGAATTATTGGGTGTGAATCACTGTCCTTTTTTTTAATTTAAGAAGTCTAACATTTAAAAATGTTTCATTTTTATTATTTTTATTTTTCACTAATGTTCTTTAAAGCATTCAGCTTATTTATCGCTGGAAGTATTGGGCCGGTCGCAGTGATATGAGGTGTTAAAGGTACTGAGCTCAGCAGTGATAAATGTTCTGAGTGACTCGATGTAGCTTCATGCTGCACTTTCTATGTAACATCTCAAAGTGTAACATGGCAAAACAAGTTTGTTTTGTTGCAGTTATATATAATCCTCCTCATTGGTACTTAGATATGAAATGTATGTTGTGGCTGCAATTTTATTTAATTTTTTTTAAAAATTTTGTTTGGATAAGTTGACACTATGTGCCTCTGTGACATTCCAAGCCCGTTCTCCTGAGCTGCGAATGAACAGTAAAGGTGAAAACCAAGTGAGGACCAAAGCCCAAACATGACTTTGTTGTCCCTCTGTGTCTTGTCTCACTTTTGGTTCACTGGCAGCAGATTTGTCCTGTTTCTGGTTGTTCTGACTGCTGGCTAAAGTCAGTTTTATTTCCTCCTTGAATGACTCAAAAATTGAATGAAAATGTTCACTCTTAAGTCAAGGTAGTGAAACTACAATGACATTGATTGGGGATACTGTAGTGTTTTACCAACAGCACAGCCTGACACATATTTTGCATTTGTTTAATTCTCTAAAATGTTAGTGACTCTATACCAAAGTTAAACAGTAAGTGCTATGGCAATATTCAATGCTGCTGTTTTCTCATTGTTGAAGTTTGTCTTTCTTTTCATTATATTTTGGACCTCGTTTACCTGTACATTCTGTAAAGCATGTCTGAAGAGCCTTTTTGTTACATAGCCATTATTGAAATATTAAAACAAGAATTCTCATAATTTGCTTTGAATCTCGAGTTCTTATCTTGACATAGTTTATTTATTCAGTAGTCCAAGTTTTACTGTAATCTGTGAGAAAGAAAAGCTGAAGCTTTTGTCTTTTTTTGAAACAAACTGAAACTTTTTGTGCTTGGCATATAATTAGATTTTTCAAAGTAATGAGATCAAAATCCTTTATTTAAGTGAAGGGCTTCGAGTGTCTGTTGTGCCTATCTAAACTGGGGGAAAAAAAAAAGCTGAGTCGCAGAATTTGATTTGGGTTACATATAATTACAGCACAAGCGTCTTAGCAACAACATGATGTCTGGGCACACTATGGAAGGATATTAAAGGGCCAAGCCAACTGTAATCTGGATTTAGACATGTCAAAGCAGCATAAAGCCAGCTAATATGAGCTTAAAAAAAAAAACTTTTTAGTCCACCATCGGTTTTGACGTCAAGAAAAATACTCGATTTAAGTCCCTTCTGCATAAACCCAGTAGAATCCCAGGAGGTGCTGGGTACAAGTCGAACCTGACAGCACTTCAGACTTTAGAAGAGCACAGTTTGGATCTGTGCCGTCCTCCCTGAAACCCATCAACTACATGATGGCTTTGTTAATCAGCCCCTGGAGGCCTGTGAATTATTTAGCAGAATGTTCGAGTTGGCAGCTTAAACACAGACTAATGGTGGAGCATGTTCCAGAAAACAGAATGGACTGCAGCTTCATGAGAACTGTAGAGGCCACGCTGCCGTCTTGCAGTTAGAATGTTCATGGACGTCACTACGTGACACTGACGTACAGAATAACCATCCGGAGGGTCAGCATGCTGCGTTCAGGAGGCTTTGGCAGAAGTGAGCTGCATCATGTATATCATGCTGTGAAACACTTCTAGTTCTCTCTGAAATTAAGGTGATGTGTGCAAGAATTTTAATATTATGATGAATTTAAGAGCTTTAAAGCCTGATATCAACATGCATACATTTACAGTTGACACCACTAATTTACATGCACTTTAAAAAGACCTAACCTCTTTTTTCTATCTGACATTAAATCAAGCTAAACTTTTCCTGTTTATATTATCCTGTTAATATTAGAAAGATTTTTTTATGACTTCAAAGTCAGAAATTTACATACCCTAAGATAACTGTGCCTTTAAACAATTTCAAAGTTCAGAGTGCTTCTGAAGCTTCTGATAGGTTGAATTACCTAATTTTTTGAGTTAATTGGAGACACACCTGTGGATGTATCTGAACTTACACCTCAAACACAGAGCTTTCTTGTGTGACATCATCATCATCACCTTTATTTATAAAGCGCTTTAAAACAACCACAGCTGACACAAAGTGCTGTACATTGGAACTAAATAGTAAAATTACATATAAAAACAAAATAAAAGACAAAGTAAAATAGTTAATCAAATAACTATATTAAAAACAAGGGAAAACTAAGTCTCACTGAGGTCAAACACCAAAGAGTAAAAATGGGTTTTTAGACGGGTCTTAAAAGTGGACAGTGAAGGGGCCTCTCTAATGTGCACGGGCAAAGTATTCCACAACTTAGGAGCGATAGAAAAGGCCCTGTCCCCTCTGAGCTTCCTCTTGGATCTCGGTACTTCCAGGAGCAGCTGGTCAGCTGACCTGAGAGACCGACAGGGTGTGTGGAGATGAAGAAGCTCAGAGA